>JACEGR010001373.1:0-172286 GCA_014170235.1 Listronotus bonariensis | reverse complement strand
TAAAATTTAAACTAGCTGTAGAGAGTATGTATACATTTCTGCATAAAAATTATTAAATTGTTTTTAAGTATCGTTTCCAATTAGTCTGCCGCCACTGTATAAGATTGAAGTGGATATATATATATATATATATATATATATATATATATATATATATATATATATATATATATATATATATATATATATATATATATATATATATATAACTGATATACGACGCCGTAAACATAGAGAAAAAATGAAAATCTAAAAAATATATAGGGTGTTTCATTAAAATTACCAGGGTTATCATACTTAGAAGTTTAAATTTTACAGCACTTCCGGTTAAAAAGGAAGTAATTTTATTGTGGTCTCTAAAGGCAAAGTCTTTTAAAAGAACTATTTTTAGCATTTTAAATGTTTGTTATGTTCATTTGTTTTTCCATAAAACTGCATAATATTGTGCTGTCCAGACGCCATTTTCTCCGAAACCAACCTACCGCTGGACAACGAAACTTGTCTAATAAGTAGACGATGGTTTCCTATACTATTCACCACGACTCGATACAGCCTCACTGAGGAGTTCCTGTAAGGCAGGCGAAACCGGTCTGGGGAGAGAGTCGTGGTGGATAGCATGGAAAAGCAGGACGTTTTCTTTTAACTGTCTTTAAAGGGAGTAAAATATTTTGTATTATACACCAAGACAGTGGGGAATTTTTCCTTTTGCTTTAACATACATAGCCACCCCGCTACAATTGATGCTCGTATTTACTGAATGCGATTTCAGTAGGGCATCAACGGCAGGATTTAATATCCTACCGCTGGACAACGAAACTTGTCTAATAAGTAGACGCTGGTTTCCTATGCTATTCACCACGACTCGATACAGCCTCACTGAGGAGTTCCTGTAAGGCAGGCGAAACCGGTCTGGGGAGAGAGTCGTGGTGGATAGCATGGAAATGCAGGACGTTTTCTTTTAACTGTCTTTAAAGGGAGTAAAATATTTTGTATTTTATATATATATATATATATATATATATATATATATATATATATATATAGATATATATATATATATATATAATTTTAATTAATAACATTTGTCATGTGCCTGCGTAAAATAAGGCATTTTCAAAATAAATAGGTGATAGTTAGGATTTAAAAAGAACAATGCCGTTAATTTTTTTATCCGGATAAAGCCTACTAAATAAACGAAGTAACTATTGCCGGATGACGGTCAAACAGTTAATTTTATAATAAATTTGTTTTTCATTAAAAAGTACATACTTTAACTGGTAATTAAAAAACATGCAGAAAATTGAATATTTGTAGATTTACTTTATTTTAAAATTGGAAAAAAATCAACATTTTTGTTGCCTTTCATTAGTAAAACTTATTAATATCTCAAACGTTTAATGAGAGATAATAACAAAAGTTGTTATATCTTGTTACACTTATTTTCTTTGATCCAAATTAAATATCGTAGCTGTAAAATTTGGCGTAGAGCAAGGTGCCCTTCGAGCACGTTTCAATACGCCCAATTTCTCAGTGGTCTAGTTACAGGTGTCAAGCTCGGGGTAGAGAGAAAAGTCCGGGCCCCCTTGTAGTATTTCAGTTATCAACTTTTCTTCTTGCAAAAATGTGAGGAGAAAAAAGTCTTTAATTTCAAACGGGGCCCTTCCACCATAACAAAATATAGTTTTGGGCAAGATCTTTGACTCCCACATTTTTGGCTTTTCTTCTTGCTTCTTGGAAAAAGGTGACGACCAAATAAACACAA
The DNA here is from genome assembly GCA_014170235.1 of Listronotus bonariensis. Lineage (NCBI taxonomy): Eukaryota > Metazoa > Arthropoda > Insecta > Coleoptera > Curculionidae > Listronotus > Listronotus bonariensis. The sequence continues at coordinate 170,524 of JACEGR010001373.1, read as the reverse complement.
GGCCTGCCCTTAAGGCGGGACCCTTTTTACATTTGGGTCGTCCCCTTTTTGCATTCTATCCCATAAAATGTTTTCGTACGATACCTCCGTACGTCGTTTTTTATAACATGCCTCTTTTGGTGGCCCCTTCTAACTGGGGGCCCAAAGCAGATGGCAGACAGCTTCCCCTCTTTTTAGTATATGGTATTTTTTGTATTTAGCTTTGTTTTCAAGAAAAAATGTTAAAGCCGCTTTAATTTTTTCTAAAAAGGACCCATAGACAACATGATATAAAAAGCCACAATAAAAATTATACAATTATTTGCCCTAAAATAAATAAGCAGACGTGTACTTTATCGTAAATCATAATTCTTTTTATTAACTTAGGTTAAAATTTTTACTTTTTAATTTTGGATATAATTTTGTGCTGTTTATGTCAACTTTTTGCAGGACCTAAAGCGGCTTTAGTTTTTTCTTCTCGAAATCAAAGTGAAATACAAAAAATATATTTAACAAATTAAAAAGATGCGTCTTTTATTGCTTTATATTAGGGAAAAATATAAAAACAATATTAAAAGTCAGTGGCGTACTTTTTTAATAATATTGGCTATTGTGCCACTGTACCCAATAATCTTATTCTAGTAAAAGCTTAACAAGCGCCTTATTATATTTAATAATTGGAGCAAATTTCATGTAAATCGGTTTAAGAACTTTTAATATATTTAAAAAATACTCACTTTTTGTAAAGTTTTAACGCCCTGTATCTCACAAATGAGCCAAACCGGACATATGTTTATTAAAACTTGTTTTTACATAAAGGACATTAGAAATTAGCTCCTTAGGTTTCGTACCGTAGTTAGGAACCCCCTGTACATTTAAACAAAATAATATTTAGCTTTTCTCCAGAATAAAATTAAAAAGTTTATTTAACATTTTAGAAAAATTAAAACTTTTATATATTATAAAGAACTATTCTGCTCTTACAAAATATAATAAAAGTTATAATTATTGTGTAAGAGCAGACTAGTTCTTCATAATAGTTTTGATTTTCCTAAAATGGTAAATAAACTTTTAATTTTATTCTGGAGAAAAGCAAAATATCATTTTGTTAAAACTTAATCCCTGTATAATCAAAACCCAAAATAATAAAACATTTAAATTAAAAGTTTGAAACTGTTATTATATAAGTTAACCTTAGATCAAACTGAAGTCGGCACTATTGCTAACTTCTTTATTATTAAAGATACGAAGTCGGTTAAATTTGTGAAGTTGTAGTATTTTTCCGCGCGTTTAACGTGCTGCCAACAAAAAACGGTTTAACATAGGGTTTCTGATTTATTACAAAAAAATATATATATATTTTTTAAGGTACATCCATATATATTTTATCACCATTTTAAAAATCTATTAAATAGCTCAAAAAAAGTCAAAGTTTTGAAAATATGGCCATTTTCTGGAATTTAAAAGTAAACTTTCAATTTTGCTACTGCTACAGGATATTATATTTAATATCCTGTAGCAGTAGTATTACCTTTAAGTAGATATTTGAAAGACCTTTAGGAATATACCACATTTGATATGTCTATCATTTATAGCTTTGGAAATATGGTTATCTTAATCTAAAAATTATGGTAAATTTCCATTTTATTTACCGCTCTAAGTAGTATTAGTAGCACTTTACGCCAAAAATTAATAGGTGGGGGTAACACTGGTCTAATGTCAACGCATTACCAAGGGACTTTAGAACGGTCCAAGAATACGAGTCCAGTGTCAAAAGTTTATTATGAAAATATGACCGATTTGGGTATCTGATAAAGTTTTTAATTTAGGGTAGCGTTTTAACATCTCATAGTGATTTGGTAATTAAAGTTGCTTGATGTATTTTAAAGGTTATTATTCTAAGGAAAAATCAGTATGTTCCACTCTTTAAGATACCAAAACGGTAATGAATTCATTTGCAATTATTTTATTGGCTTAGTTGTTTTATTGTTTTAAAGCTTAATATTTACTTCAAAATAAATTAATACAAAAATACCGGTAAAACGTGTTAGTTTACTACTTTAAACATATGCACATTTTTTAAAATAACAAGATTTTTTACATCACTTTTTCTAAAAAGAATGCAGATAGGGTAATGCATTGCGTTCTCTTTGTTGTTGCTTTAGACCGTCTCCTTTTCAGGCATTGGCAAAAATTAAGCATAGAATGTTTTAATGTAGCAATACGTCTATGGTATAAATCTATTTTAAACGGATTATAATATTAAATCAGTAAATTCTCTTCAATAGCTGTTTATAGTTCAAAATATTATTAATATAATATAATAATATAGTATAATAAGGTATTTGAATACCTATATATTTTTGCGTCTATATTTTGATGGTAAATAACATAAATGTTGTTTATCATAGTACTAAAATATGGCATAACAGATTCGATATAGGGTATGTTCTACAAACTTTGTGAACTTCACTTTAAACGGCAATATGTCTAAAAAGGACTTACCAAAAATAACTACTTATGGATGATGAAGTATCCAAAACGAAGAAATAAAGATAAGCGTCAGTAACATTCGTCTCGGGAAAAAATGAGTGGGGGTAAAGACGGTGCAGTGTTAACGCCTTATGTAGGGAGTTGGAAGTTTAGTCCGAGAAAGGAGCTACATTAAGCCTGTGAGAAGCTTACAGTGTTGTCACATTTTTAGGTTTTTGAAGGTTATGTTTGAAAGGCTGCATAATCTCGGCAAATTTATCTTGCTATATATAACAGTGAGGGAAGTAAAACTGATAACATTCTTTTAAAACTTATGTTACTTACTTTATTCTGAATGTTTATTTTTATTTTAAATGACATCTTTCACGTGATCAAATGATTCCGATCACTAGCATGGAAAGGAACTTATCACTTACTCCTTTTCGAACAAATCTGCCATTCCTTCCAATTATGAAATCATTATTTATAAATTATTTGAAAGTAATTATAACCTCAAGAATTTTTTAAAACAAATACATACATATATTCTCTTCAATAGGATGAGAAAAATTTGTCATTTATATAAGAGATGTATCAACGCCTCTAGAGACTTTATTGGCCGCACTACTCCTTGAGAACGTCCTTTAAAAAGGAATTTGGGGTAATAAAAGGATTTTGCAAACTTTAACCCCACCTTAAGAAGTCTTGTAAGACACAAAAGACGGTTAATTCCATTTTCCCATAGTTTTTTAGCATAATACTATAAATTAAAATAAAAAAAAAATCAGAGCAAAAATGTACAAAAATACCATTTCATGTGTCATTGTATTTAGAATTCCATAAACTATACAAATAAGATAAAATATACCGATTGTGCTATTTAAAATATGAAAGTAGCTGGTATTTTCGGGTAAAGTATTGGAAAACAAATAAATAGATCGATCAATGCACATTTACGTCAAATATTGAAATACCAAATTTAATTTTTCCATCTTAAGAGATAAAAAAGTTATAAAAAGAACCACTTTTGACAAAAACCTGGTATAAAAGGAGGATAAATATCTTAAAACGAAATATTTTCGTAAAAGTATTAATTTTAAATTTTAAAATCATTAAAAAGTTTCCAACAACATTTTTGTTTCAAATAATTTTTACTCTAAGATATTTTTTGTAGTGTTCTGGGACTGTACTATATAAAGGTGTATCCTAGCTAAAGTAAACATAATATTATAATATTATTATCTACTATTTTCTAGATTTGGATGGCGATATTTCCAAAACAGTAAAAGATAGACATATTAGAGGTGGTTTATTCTTAAAGGTCGGTAAGACATCCATTTAATGCTGATGTAATATACAGGGTGTTTAATTAAAAAATGCCAGTTTACTGTTAAATTCTAAAGTAAGGCCATATTTCGAAACTATTTAAAATTGAATATATAATATGTTGCCTTTTTTTAAGCTCTTTGATAGATGTTTTTTAATATACCAGTTGCTTCATTTAAAAGTTAATTTTTTGCAATAAACAAAAAATTCGATGTTTAATTGTTTTTCTGTTGGCAGCACGTAAATCAGCGAAAATTCACCAATTTAACCGACATCGCATCTTTAATAATAAAAAAGTTAGCAATAGTGCCGAGTTAAGTTTGATCACCCTGTAGTATGGAACACAGTGTTTTTTTTATACTAAAAAGAAACTTCTATACGTAAACAAATGATTACTTTATAAACTTGTTACATAAATTACCATTCCTAGTTTTAAAAATATAGTTTTATGTTTTGCTTATTACTTAACTTGCGTTGCAAAACCAAAGTGTATTTAAGCTAAATATTCCGGAATCGATTTCAGCTTCAATTTGGTTAAAAGGAGCAATGAAAATAAACAAGTTCGTAATGGATTCTTACATCCAGCTTGTGCGAAATAGTTATTGTTAAAGGCAACGTGCTTTGAAACTTAACCACCACATTTTATACATGTGGTAATGAAATTTGTTCCAGAGATGCTTTGGACTTACATCACAAACATTATTTTGTACGCGAGTGTTTTTAAATCATATTTAGACATAGTTGGTATAAAGTTTATGTATATAACAAGGAAAGTAATCACATATTATATTATTTTGTTTTTAAATAAGAAAACATTTTTAACCTACAATTAAGTGGGAATAAATGGTTTGTTGTAAGGTGAAAGAAAATGGTTTAGTGGTCATATTCAAAAATTTCACTGTCTTAATTTGTACCGCTACACGTAGGTTTATACCGGATCTGCTAGATCAGAATACATAGACAATGTGAGGAAAAGAGACAGTGTAATATAAATACCCGCATGTGAACATTTTTGATTGGATGAGTCACATACATCCTTTGTTGTTGCTTTACCTGCCGATATATCAATACCTATTTGCTTAACCAGAGTAGTCTCTTAGGGCAGCAGTTGTTCGCCTAGGATGCCAGCATTGATGCGTTTTTAAAATGGTTTTTATTGTAGTGGGTATTTTTACATTTGGTTTATTGTTTTTTTAATTCAATATAGACAGCTTTTTCACATTTACGCTTCCAGCCATCAGTATGTTTATATAATTTGAAATTTTTGTGGTTTTTAAGTTTCCTGTAACAAAAAAAAAAGCATATTTTTAGCTTTAATATTGTTTTTTAAGATGCAAAAGCATTTGTAACATACGGCTTTTTAGTAATTTTTTTTGTCTATTTGTGCTATTGTAAAGTCCATCTGTAAACATATTTATAGCCAAATTAAATTAGACTTTTACCTCGGAATCTCACAGAATGAGCTAAATATTTGTACATATGAAATATGACAGGTCAAATATTAAAAATATCAGTTTTTGCAAATATCTCATATTTTTTTTACTTTTAATTGCATTTATTTTTAATATAAAAGTTGTAGGAGACAAAATTCTCTACAAAATTAATTTTAAGCTTCTTTTGTTTGACAAATAGATCCGATAATAGAGGGCGCAGAGTGTAAAGCACTTTACTGTATGTACATACCTTAGCACGCAATCAATCGTAATTTTTAGTCTAATATGTTTCTTTTTACTTAAGTATTTGCTAAATATCACGATTGATTGCGTGCTAAGGTATGTACATACAGTAAAGTGCTTTACACTCTTTGCCCTTTATTATCGGATCCGTTGGTCAGACAAAAAATCCTTAAATTTAAATTTGTTAAGAAATTTGTGTTCTGCAACTTCTATAATAAGTAATAATGCGATAAAAACTTTTTTTTGACATTTGACCCATCATATTTTGAGTTTCTTACACGATATCATAGGGGATTTTTAGGACAGTATTTTTTTGTACCAAAATAAAGGTATGTTCAGATATTCAACTTATTCCGTGAGATTCCGAGATTGGACCCTTTAATTTGACTAAGATGACTGGGGTCTTATTATAAGTTAAATTTTATTTACATATACTTGTATTTTAAAAGATACTTTTTAAAGAAATTTTAATTTTAAATTTGCAGATTTTTGTAACAAAAATATTGCAAAATAATGGTATAAGGTCCTTTAAGCCAGTTTAATAATCGTAGTTACTACAAGCAGAAACCAAACCATTAAAGTCCTTTAAAATTTTAAAAGACACTTACTTGTTAAATCGATTTGATAACACACACAATTCTTTTACGGTAACTAGTAAAGTAAGATTAAAGTGAGTTTTAAAAATTGACATTTGTTTAAAAGATAGGGTATAAGGGCAGTATAAATAGTTTTAAGTCAACAGTCAAGTTTGATAAATGGTTCTTCCTCAAGTAAAATTAAAAATATTACGTAATGTGGTAAAGGTGATAATAAAATTAAATTATAAAGCATTAAAAACTAAGTGAATTGTGAGTAAATTTAAGGGTGTGTTTATGTCAGAGCGACAAGGAACGAGGAAACCAGCGAGGTAATAAGAACGCGGTAAAAACAGCAAGGGAAAAGCTCAAGACATGTATTTCTCTAAAAGGTGGTTAACATCTCTGCTTTAAAAAAAACTATGTAAATTATGTTTATGATTGAGCGACGAGAAGACCAGCGAGGTAATGATAGCGCGGCAAAAGCAGCAAGACATGTATTTGTTGTTTTGTTACTTTTAACCTAAAAACTTAAACTTAAAAATATAAGTTAAAAATAAAAAACTGTTTAACACATTTTTTGATTTAAATCATTTTTCGAGCGATTTCTCTAATAAAATTTAATAAAAAAATTCCATCCCCGAGATAGAGTGGTAACTTGGCGCCCATCTGTTTGATATACATGTAGATTTGTATCCTTGGGCTATTTTTATCTTGTGTTAAAATTATATAATAAAATAATTGGCCATTATTAAAATCAATATTAATTAGTTTTTTAAAAGTATGAATTTAAAGAAAACCCAATTAACCAAAAATACTACAGCATTTATTAATCAAAACAATAACAACCACAGAGAATAGATTTATTTATAATAGCAAATAAACAATTATCTCAGGCACTTATTTTGACTTAAAGTCGAGTCCGAAAATGTATTGAATAGAATGGAAAGAATTTAAGCACATTTTTAAGTAAAACACCAGCGCAAAATAATTATTAAGCACTGGAGATAATAATTGTTAGTTTTTTTAAAAATAAATGAATTTTATTTAATTCATGGCCAATCACTTTTTTTGTTAGTTCTGCTGGTTAAGAGTAATGCTAAATATTTAGTGTTATACAGGGTGTCCAGAAAGTCAACGATAGTATTAAAAGGGCTGGTACAACAACTTATAAGCATTCCAAAAACCTTAAATGACCTTGTTTTCGAGATATTGGCACTTTAATAATATTTTCACTTTGAAACACCCTGTATATCATATAGCAATTTTTATAAACGCTTCTAATATTTCAGACTTTGCTTAAGTTTTAATAAAAATACCTTTTTTTTAAATATCAAATTTAAAAAGTATAGTTAAGTCTATCCGTGGACACACTGAAGATTTTTGAAGAGAACTTTTAGTTTATTGTTGGTCTTTGATTATTAAAATGATTATTTAGTGCTGCAAAACTAAAATTTAAATTTAAAAATAATAATTTCTTTGGGTGTGACAATTAAAAATATTATCTAAGGGGACTTGACGAATTTTAAGTGCCTATATCTCAAGAACCAACGATTTTTTACCAAGGTCATTTTATAGCTTTTTGGATGCTTATGGGCTGCTCTATCAGCTTCTTTAGTATAATCGTTGACTTTCCGGACACCCTGTATACAGGGTGGTCCCTAAGTAATGGGCCAAAGTTCAACTGGAAAATCATGATGTAAAAAAATTGCGATTTAACTAAACCTACCTTTGTACAAAAGTTAATATTAACTGAGATAAAGGATATTAAAAGTCCGTTTGATTCCTTAAACTAGATTGCTTATATTTGCATTAATAATTGCAAATTCTTTTAAACATTACTCTGGCCAGCTATTAGGTCTTGCAGATTTAAAAGTTGACAGGTTATTTAGTGGTACAGCCTTTACATTGTTGGTGGTACCGAGCATAATTTTTCATAAAATAATTCCTATCAACCTGTAGAATATCCTTACCTCTTAAATAGAAAATATTTTCGATAAATTAGGGATAGGTCAGTGCTAACCAAATACTGTTATTTTTTAAATACTAACAAAAAACTAAAAAACAATAACACCAATAAAAACTTATATTTAGGTCTGCCATTTATATATTGTTTACAATAAATTTAGAAAACCTATACCCTAAAACTTATAGCTGGTAATTTGTGTTCTAAAAAGAGGGTGTATTTTATTATTTAGGAGTGGCAAGAAGTAGCTTATTAATTTTAACTTGAATGTCATACTCAGCGATCTAAGAACCTGCAAAACTATACCTCTATTACTATCAATGGGAATAAAATTAAAAAGGTGTTTTTTACCCGCTAAGGGATAAAAATCTCAAAATTTCTAGGGTACATTTTGTCTTTAAAAGGTATTGCGTGACCTTGAAAACCTAGAAACTCATAAAAAATACATTTGTTTGCGTTTAATATACAAAATATAAATTTTACCGCTTTCTCTGGCCGCTATCTTGAATACTGCAAATTGAATAAAGATACCAGAGCGGCATTAGTCAAATTCTTAAAATAAAGCACCTATACAACCAAAATCAGCCAAAAAACCTTTATTATACTTCAAATCCAACTTTTCTTGTTGGTCACCGGACTATTTTGGGAGCTTGCACTGACAAACTTTTAAGGTATCGTTCCGAGAACAGTGAAAGGTAGATAACCGCCGACGCGAGCAGCAGAGCCATTCATATTACCAGCAACGCTACTCGTTACTCCCAAGACAAAAGTGAAAAATAATTGGCTCTGCTGCTCGCATCGGCGTTTCGCTGCCTGCCGCCGTGCTCGGAATTATACGTTAGACTTTTACAAAATAACGCCTTGGTCTGCCGCTCACGGGCTCATGGACTATTTGGTTAGAGTTAACACGACATTGTTAAAGCGGCTTAAGTGCTAGAATTCTACATTTTTTAACATTTTTATATCTGGATATAAAAATATTTAATTTAATTAAGCTTAAACATAGAAAATCGATAGACCATGCTTATTAAGGCCTGTTGGCTTTTTAAATCACAACCTCATTTGACTGATTACCCTTCAGGTTGACTAACCAAATTAATTTATCAAAGTAACCGATAATGTTTCACATTTATTTTTAATTGGAAACATTTTGTTTATTACATAAATTTAAAACAATTTATTAATTTAATAACGTCTTATTAACTTAGTACAAATATTTTAAGGAGGCATTTTTATAGTCAAAATAGGATTTTTGTTTATATAAACATATGTCCCGAAGTGCTTCTTCGTTATCGTCTTTCCTAAAAAAACATCAGAAAAGGGAAACTGGCTAAATGACCGCCGGCGGCATTGTTTGATTATAGGAAGGAAACGGCTGTCAGGCGGTTTTATCTATTTACGTATATGAAAGCCGCCGATAATCTAAATTAATTTGTTATTACGGGTGGTTTTTACTTATTTAATCGGTAAATGCCAGCGTCCGGCGGCTATTCTTATAAAATTTAAAAGAAACCGTCGAATAATAGTTAACCTAAAGTTGTTAATTAATAATTTTTTAACACAAAAACTTGTCTCCTTAAAAGCTGTAAAGAACATTTATTATGTTCAATAATAAAATACCATATTTTTGAATAAAACACCCCGTTTATTAGGCCATGTGAAGAAAAGGGAGCAAATGCTTTTGCTTATAAGTATAAGCATATGCTCATGAGATATAAGGATTTACTTCAAACATATAAATAAGGTCAAGTATTTTCTTACAAGTGCGAGTATTTACTTAGACATGTGATGCTACTGAATAGCAGCATCACTTTTCTGTAAGTAAATGCTCGTATTTGTAAGCAAAAGCTCCACTTTATTCATACGTTTGAAGTAAATCCTTCCATATCTTATACTTCTAAGCAAAAGCATTTGCTTCTGTTCTATTATATGGCCCATTTTATCACCATTAAAAGATAATTTTAAAGACCTTTAAGAAAATACACCAAATCTGGTAAGTTTATTCCTTGTATTTTTTAAATATAAAAAAATTATAATAAATATAATTTTCGTTACTCATATCTGATTCACTAACATTTAGATATTTTTTAAAGCTATAAAGTCATATTCAGAATAAAATACTTTTAAAACTATAGAAGATATACAGAGTGTCCAAGAATATGTGAGCAATTTCTCGAATTCATATCTGATACGAGAAAATAATGTGACAAGTTTCTATAATTTTCTTTTTCCAAAGCCCCACTTTACAGAGATATGTGACCTTAAAGGACGCCGCTGGAAATAGGTTTTTCTTAAATAACTTTTATAGTACTTTGTATATTGCAATATTTTTTAACAAAATGAATACAAGTAAGGACTCTTTAAACTGTTATACTTGTGAAACATTTGCCTTTATTAGTTTGCCAAGGCCGGACTAACCGTTACACAATAGTGTTAAATAATATTTTTACACCCTGTATAATAAAACAATGAAATAGGTATATTTGAGTACCTTAAATCTTTAACTAAAACAGGTACTTTTGTTATACTGCGTCCAGACTTGCAACAATTCGCCGCGCCGAATAGCTCGCCACATAGCCCCACGTGGACGTGGGCGAAATTCACGTCGTTTCAAGGGCTTTGTGAATAATTCCGCGGTGATTTAGAGCTTGTCGATTTTTGCATTAAAGGAGGGATCAAATAGTTTGGTTTGTTTGGACGAATGTTTGACGAATTGTTCCAAGTCTGGACGCAGCTTTAGATTTCGATAAATTAAAACGTTTTCGACAAAAACAAGTTTTTGTTTAGTAGGAACATCTAAAAACATCAGGTTATTCTGTTGCAAATAGTACTAAAAAAACTTATAAATAAAAATAGTATATTGTGTAACAAGTTTTAAAAAGGCCCTGCACATGGGTGTGATAGTTTAGTAGTAAGTCATGTGAACTCTGAACTATGTTACTTCTTGGCAAAGCTTCAAACATGGATTTTGAGGGAATGTTGCTCGACGATGGCTTTACAGACTCCATTATTAATAAGATATTTGTAGTTTGTTTTCAATCGACTCGCCCATATATCCTTTTGCAATGGCACTGGAATTCCAGCCCCCATGGCGCTTAAAGTTAGCAAGTCACCTCCTGCATTAATTAATATTGTGGCAGATGATCTTCAATATCAGTGACCAGTGTAGTTTTCTGGATTCGGCAGATTCAGGAATTCAGCCATTTTTCTCGCCATACTTCCTATTTTGTTAATACCAACAACCTGTTTCGTGCATTTGCTGTTGCAATAATTTAAAAAAACCTTTTTCTGGTATATTTTGGGAACCAAGGCTAAGATATTTTTTGCAGATTTTATAAAAAGTACCACCGTTCTAAGTAATTTATTCTTTGTGTGTTTTATCTTTACTTAAATCGTCTCGTCTCGGATATCCTCAGTCGTTAATCTACAGAGCTCATCCCGCCTACAAGCTCCTGGTGCCACAATTGCCACAATGGTCTTAAAAGTTAAAATATGCTATTTGCTCCCAACTTATAAAATTATTATTATCTGATATAAAATACCTTGACAAGAAAATATTTTTCGTCGGGAGTAGTAGATAGGAACCGATGAAAATACCTTTTGTAAGAATGTTTGACTTCTTGCAACATAATTTTCTGATTTTCTTTTGCGGAAAGCAACCAGTTTCATGTAACTATCCAGATCGACGTTTTCTTTTAATTTTAGCGCACTTTTCAACATTAATTATTCGGATCAGAGAGTGAATGACTTATATTTCTTTAAAAGTTCTTCAAAATAGACTAGCGCCACATTTTCAAAGAATATTTTAATATTTTTGTTGTCTTTTCAAGCCATAAACTTATTATAGGCAATTTCATACCTTTTTCGAGATTTTTTAGATAATAGACTCAATGGTATAGTTCAGCTTTCTTCGCTATTTCCAAAGGGTTGTTAGATTCACTGGTGTGCTCCATATTACGTAAAAAACACTAAATTAAGGAAAATCTGATTTAAGGGTTAAATTATTAATAAAATAATATGACAGTGACAAATATGTTACACGGTAACAAGGAAAATAAGACAATACTGATTGCAATCTGAATATTTTGGCTAATGCAGCTGAATAAAATAAATTATAGTTTTCGCTCCGTGCATCTAAAAATGTTTGCAGATGGGCTTTAAATATTTCCAATATAGCATTCTGTTAATAAAGATAAAGAAGCAAAATTGGGAGGTTAAGTCTCTTTTAAGATCCTGTCCAATTTTTTTTTACAAATTCGGCGATCCTCTTATGACTCGTGTGGCTATCATTTGTTTTTGCCTCAACAGTTAAAAATAAATAACGTAGCTTTACAAATAATATATTTCATACTTTTAAAATTACCCAAGTTTCGAAATTTAGCATATTCTAACTTTAACACTAATTAAAACTATATTTTTGGTAAAAATAATACATGTTCGATATAAAACATCTTGTTTGTTTTCTTTTTCCAGATCCGTCGTAGACTTTATTTTTTTATTTTTATTATTTTTTTATTTATTTATTTATAACTATAAATCAAAAAATAAAAGTATTCTTCTTAAAGTAGATGGTTAATTTTTGCATTATTAGTTAAAATTATTTTCGAACTTTACCTCCAGTTATTAGCCCAAAATATCGCACAACCAAGTTAGGTCTAGCAGATTTTAAATTGCCAAGTTATTATTAGTGGTACCAAGCAATATTTATACAGTGCATTTCAATTAAACCGAGCCATCCATAATAATTCCGTTATTTGTACACTGTTTCCTGAAACACGTCAATTTTTATTTTGAGAGGGACACTTTTTGTGACAAAATTTACTTGTTTAGGATCAATCCTTCCCCTCACCGACACTAACGTCAAAAAGTTTAAAAGAAAAGAGGTGTCAAGTGATACCTTATTTTAAATGGTTTTAAATTTTTCTCTCAATAAACTATGTTTTTTTTAATCGGTTTAGAAACTTTTTACTACTTTCGGTTTAGTCAAAAATAGCCTGAACTTTCGTATTTTAAATAAATCACTTGGTACATTTTTACTTATCTAAACAGAAAATTACAGTACAATGACACTCAATTTGCCAAATTTTTTAATTTTTAAATCTTTAATCTAGAGTGCTTTAAATGCAATTATAACGTCATTTTAATTAAAACGTCAAGTTATATTTACATTAGTGAAAATATATTGAGTGTCCCATTTAAAATAGGATAGGCCGTTTCCAGCTAAACCAAAAAAATGGAAAACAACTGAATTTGTAAACAATGTACATTGTACATTTATGTGATATACCTACGTCCCAAATCTCATTTTGATGTTTTTAACAATAAAAGAGCTACTGGGGTGAGCAACTCGCTATGGACCCTGGTATTTGAAGTTATTTTCTGTGAAACTGCTAAACCAATTTTTTAAAATTAGCAAAAACCATAAAAAGATAATTTAAAAACCTTTAAGATTAGCATCACTTAAACACCCTTCCCATTTGAACTTTTTGATATTTGTGTTGGTGAGACGAGAAAATAATCCAAAAAAAGTAAATTTTGACACTAAAAATTAAAATAGACGTGTTTTTGGATTTGTTCTTAAGTTTATTAATAACGGAATTATTCACGGTGGCTATTTTTAATTGAAATACATTGTATATTAGATTCTCATCAACCTTAAAATATCCTAATATTTTAAGATGAAAATATTTTTAAATAAAGTAAAGACAGTTTAAAGTTTTCTTAATCCCCGACGTTGGCGTGCCAAAATTATAAAATTTTATATTCAGGTACTTAAATAATACTCTTTTCTAAGGAAGATGTCCTGCAACTTTTCAAAACCTACACCTTAAATCTTATCAATGGTAATTTTGTAATCTAAAAAGTAATTTTTGAGATGATCGTCGTATTCAGCGATCTTAATAACCGACAAAACTTTACTTACACCCATAATTATAAAGCTAAAAAGGAGTTTTTACCACTTTTGTTTTAAAAAACTAAAATATTTATACCCCTAGATAACGTATTGCGCAACCTTGAAAACCTAGGATAGGATGTCAAACATATCAGTTTGAGGTTTAATACACAAAATGTAAATTTTTCCCTTACATAAGTCGCAATCTAACATATTTCTAATTGCCCCAAGATGTCGAGGAAACATTAATCGGATTTTTACAATAGAGCATCCATATAACTAAAATCCTTAAAAAAAAACCATTTCGATAATTCAAATTCAACATTTTTTGATGGCCGACGTACCAAGAGGATAGAAAGTAAAATTGAATGAGAAGAAGCCAGAGGCGTCACAGAAGTAAAGACGGCAATAAACTTTTTCTTTCAAATCGCGTTGTTTAAATAATGTGCAAGCACCAAAAAGGAGAATAATTTAAAAGTGAGACAGAACTGCTGACCGCGTGGCTCCTTCTTTGCTGAATCGCAGTATAGTGTTTAATATTTGACATTTACTGACTGAAATGGCTGTTGCTTAAAAGGGACGCATTTAAGGATATTTGACTTATTACACAAAATTTAAATATTTGTATTGGTTTTAAAAACACCCTGTATGATTTATTGGAACATTTAAATAGTACATCTTTAAAGCATAATGTTTAAAAATAAAATTAACTTACTTGATTAGGTAGAGTGTAAAGCCTTTCCGTTGTCCTTGGAGAATTTAGCGAAAACTGAAAGAGATAAAACAATCTCGGCTTCAATTTTTGAAACAAATTTAATGGTAAAAGTAAATCATGGCTAACTTGATTCGCTTCGGAGACATGAAGTGTTTTTAGATTTGACCAGGCACTTGTAACACCCTGTATATTTTATCACCAAAAAAGTTCGCCTTAGAAGCTGTAAAAAAATGCGACATTTGATATATTTAATAATTTGTCTTAGTCTCGGAAATCTAACCTTCCTCATGAATTTGATAATAAAAAATGACATTTTTTAATAAAAAATTCGTATATTTTATTACCATTAAAAGAAATTTTTAAGACCTTTAAGTATATACCAAAATTATAATAATTTTCTCTAATAGTTTCGGAAATATGAGTTTCCAATTCTTAGGGTTGCATGCACCGTTGTACATGTACAGGTAAGCCAGGCTTTTATAAGCGGGCTTTAATATTTAATCTTGCTTTTATTAAAATGGCTTGCACCGTAAAAAGTTAAGCTAGTCAAGTATTTTGTTTGTTTTTTTTGGTGCAGACTTTTTTGCGTCTATTTAATAATGTGTCTTATATTTTGTGTTTAAAATTAAATAGGAAAAGAAACAGAAGCCAAAATTTGTAAGGTAAAGAAAAAGCAAACTTAATTAGGGGTAGTCAAAACAAGAAAACTTGTCCTAAAACGCAATTTCTTGCCTTGTCTTTACAAAAAATTAAAAACCTTGACTTGAATGTTTCTTGATAACTTTTGTCTTGTCTTGATTCAAAAAATGTCTTATCTTAAAATGAAAATGAGATCTTACAATTTTTTATTTAATTATCCACCTTTAAACTTAGCTAACCAAATATTTATAAAATAAAAAAATATAAAGACTGATATAGTCTCTTGTTGATAAAAATACATTACAAAAATTAACCCTAGTAATTTATCAATATACTTTTTTATTAAAATGGCACTAGAAATTATATCGGATATACAATATTTAGGTTAAATAAATTTTAAAAAATGGTATCTGAAAAAATATATTTAAAGAAATAGATAGAAAAAAAATCAAAGACAATATCAGCCGTACTATTTCTGAGTATTTGATGAGGGAACCAAGTCTTCCTCTAAATTAATATGTATTGATGTTGAAGCTGCGATGGACGATGAGAGACACACGGTCGAGTAAAGCAGCATTATATTATGTACAGTAACAGTAACGCCGCGCCTCTTTTAATCGTCTGTTGGAGAGCATCCTAAGAAGTACCTCGGAAACAATGCGTGAGTTTTATGTCTAGCTTAACAAACAACAAATCGTGTAATGCCTGACTAGGGTAAGGATTCAGGTTTATTGACCTTTTATAGTTCTAACTTAAGCCTCTGGCTTGCACTATCACTTAAAAGTATATTTATATTGTTACAGCTTATTGCAATTCCTTCTGAATTAGCCAAATATTTTAAGTTGTGTCTTTGTATCTTGTAAAAAACGTTAGTTGATTTATTTCTTCAAAGGAACTACTTCAAAGCTAAAGTTTTCTGGAAAATACGCATAATATCACCGTCAATATAATATAACCTTAATATTTTATTTGTATATTTATTTTCAAAATTTGTTCATTGGTACTGTATAGAGTGACATTTTTGATACAAAATAAATGATGTTAGATACAAATAAGGTTAGATAATTTGGCTTAAATCAAAGTTTAGTAGTTAATTAACCTGGTTTTTAATACGGTGTATATTTACTATTTTTTAGATTTATATTGTCATATGGCCAAAACTATAAGAAATAAATAAATTAAATATGTGATATTTTGGTTAACCTGTTTAAAAGCGAGTTACAGGTGCCTGGCAAAATTAACAAAATTTAAAAATCACCTTGTATCTTCAAAACAAATCAAGATATTTTTTTGATCTATCTTTTATAGTTTTCGCTATACCCTGCAAGGTCAACGAAAAGAAGTAAATAAAATATTTATACATTAATAATTTAGTACCTAAGTAAAAGTACATAAACGCAAATTTAAGCTTAATAAGACCATTAAAGAAGAAAATAAATTTAACTGCTTACAAAACAAGCAATTAAGATTAACTCGTTACTGCTGAAACACGTTACATTAAGCTATTTTAAATAATAAATCTCGTATTTCACGAGATTTCGTTAAAAACACACTACGAGAACTACACATTTTCAGACTAATAAACCACTTGTGGCTGTAAAGCGTAGAAAAATATGTTGCAGAAAAAGGTTCATTGTTTGGACTCTGCGGGTTTTGCCAAGGGTTATTACGATCGTAGACTAGTCGACCAAGAAAAGTTCCTTAAGAAATATAAAGTGGAAACTTAAGTTAAAAGTTTAAGCCGTCCTTTTTAACTTTTAAGTGCAAATAAAAAGAAGTTCAGAAAAAGGGTTAAATATTTAATATTATACATTGTCTCTTCTTAAAGTCTGCGTTACATAAAAATATTTTTTCAATAGTAGCATGTGGTCCTAGAACGTAATAATAGACATTTATTACAAAAATAAATATTACAAATTTATTGTACCTTTCGACTATTTAAAAAAAAAAATTCTTTGACAGTTTTTACGCAAATCTACAATTAAAAAATTCTAATAAAAAGTTTACCCATTTAGAGTTTAAAAACTTTTTGGGTAAAAACCTACAGTTTATTTTTTTTTATTGATTATTATGTAAAAAAATAATTTATAAGGATATTTCATACAAATTATTTCCATTTAATATTATTAAAAAACCCATTCATAAGAACGAGGGAGAAACTTTATAAAAACTGATTAAAGAGAACGAAGTTTTAAATTAAATTTTAAAAGATATATTGCACAATCTCTCATTAGGATTTGCTATACTTACTACTGTGGACAGACAGTCGAATCGCATTTTTAATTTTTAAAATTTTAAAACTTAAAAAATTATTAAAGGAATTTTTTTAAATAAAACAGGAACAAATATGTATTTTTTATTATTAACAAATCATAATTAAAATTTAATCAGGGTTAAATAATGGGTCAAGCATAAACAAAAAATAAACGATAAGACAGGGTATACACACATACACATATAGGCCCAAGAAAAAGAGATAAGATTATTAGATGGGATCAGATTAACACTTTGGTAAAAGCGCAACGGCAGGGAAGCCGAGAGCCCCGTCGGACCTCGGTATAAGTTTTTTTTTCTATTTTTAACAGGTTTTCTGTTTTTGGTAAAAAATAATTATATAATCCTATTTATTCTAAACTAACTTTTTATTATAAGCTAATATAGGGAAAAAAAGGAAAAAAGCCGCTGATATAAAAGAGATACTAGAGTTTTTTTATTATTTTATTTTGAAGATTACATAAAATACTTAGCAAAGAAGATTAAAATCCTAGAGGACATTGTCATGTAATATGCAGTTTACATGCAAACAACCAGGCAATACAGTTACTTGCGATTTATACTACAGGTTTTCAAAAACTATAGCAAGAAATCTGTGCCAACTGTTGTCTATAACCTTCAACGAAGAAAGACTTATACAGGTTGGCCCTTTGGAAATGAAATAGAGCTAATTGTGGGCGCTGCAGTTCATTAAAAAAAAAAGCTTGGACCCGTCAATTTTTGAATTTAAGGGGGATTTTTTTGTTATTTTCACCCACTGAACTGCAACTATCTAGTAAAGGTAAGACTTACCTTTAAAATCCTAAATAAAAGAAAAGTCAAATGATACCTTATTTTGAGGTATCTGCTATTATATCCGGTCATACGACAGCTTGTCAAAATTTTAATTTTAATTTTTTTAAAGTATAATAACAAGTTACCTGTAAGAGCAAGCTACTTTAAACTACGGGGATATGATAAGGATTAAACCATCTTCAAATAATATACAGGAAGTCCCACTCTCTCCCAAAAGTAAGCTTTTTCGGACAGAACTGTCAGACAGATCTGTCAAAATAATTTAGTGTGTAATAATAATTCCAAATTTTCAGAATTTTTCAAAGCCTACTTTACCTCAACCAGAACTAACCAGAACCAACCAAAAGTTAAGGGTAAAATACATCCTTGTCAAAAAGAATCATTGATATCCTATTTTAAAAATTGTTTATCACTTATTATATCCTCTGAGTTTAAACTAGCTTGCTCTTACAGGTTATTTATTATTATACATTAAAAAAATAATAATTAACATTTTTACAAGCTGTTATATAACCAAAAGCATATACTTTATACTTGGCGAATATAACGAGGGTTAAGAAACCTTCAAAATAAGGTACCTATCACTCGACCCCTCTTTCTATTTACGATTTTGGAGTTGAGTCCCTGCTAGACGGTTACATTTCAGGAAGTAAAAATAGCAAAAAATGTTTGGTCCTAAAGGCACAGGTTTCTTAAATGACCTGAAGTCTACAAAATAAGCTATGTTTTGTTTTTGAATGGCCACTTTTTATAATTTTTATGTATTTTAAGCAATATTGCTTAAATTATAATTTTTTATATATAATATACTTAAGTTAAATAATTAAATTAAATTAGATAGCTAAGTTGCTTACATTATCAAAAGTTAAAACGTACCAGGATGTTAAATAGAGCATGTCTATTTAAGGTCACACCGTATAAAAACTTCCTAATATTAAACCTAAAATTTATGTATATCAAAAATAAAAATTTTGCTTAAGAAGAAAGTACCTTTATTTTTTGCAATATTGAAAACTAAAATTTATAAAAGAAATCGGTAATTTTTTAATGGTAAAAGCCCTGTAACCGATTTAGATAAAATTTGGTACACTTATTACATGTAGTAACGCGCTCGTAAACCTTTACATATTATAAGTAAAAAAGTACGGCACTAAACAATTATTTTCCTTAAAATAAATAAGCAGTCGTATAGTTTATAAGAAATGGTTATTTTCCTTATTTGTATGGTCAAAATTGTTTACTTTTTTGGTTTTGGATTTTATTTTATGCTGTTTATGGGGTACTTTTAAGAAGCAGCCTATTTTTTTTATTGAAAATGATCCGTTGTGCAAAAAATTATTTGCCGCCCCTAAAAAGTAAATGTGTTTTGAGATTTAAAAAAAAAATGAAAAATAAAAAAGAAGGTCCTTACTTTTAAAAACATCCTTTAATCAATCCATTTTACTAACCAGAGCTAAGTCCACCTTATTTCTTATCTTTCCGCCCTTTTGTCCACAATTTTCGCCCCTATACCGTTGCGTCTTGGTGCTCAGAACTGGTGCTTTAAACCACTTGCACCACCCGGTAGGCACCTAATAATAACCCTGAGAAATGTAAATATTTTTTAATTTTCCCGATCTTATTCGTAAAGGGCAAATAGATGGAACCGGTTTTTTGTTTATGTTTTGATTTTTGACTGTAATAAAGTGTTTTAAAACATAAGTTAGTAACTACATATTTTATCAGTGGCGTACCGTTCGTAGGCGAAGTCGTATTCGCGAGGCCTTTTGTCGATAAAGATCGCAAACAAAAGTTCAGGATAGAAAAAAGTCTCAACCTTTAAATTCAAACTATTTAATTTTTATCCTAATACGAAAAATAATGTTGTAGGCCACTAAAGGAAAAATTAAAAGTTACAAAAATATCCAAACTTTTTGAGGTTTTTCTAGTGGCTATATTTTGCTTAAGGTAGTATGGTTACGAAAGTAGGATTTTAAGAAACAGGAAATTTAGAATATAAGTAATTTAATATATAATACACACACTGTTAAAATTTAAAGGCAATTTTCTACGTCTGTCAAGAGATATTTGCAATTCAAAATAATAATATTTGATTCTGTAGCATAGAATAGGCTCGGAAAAATAACAGGTTTTTAATTTTATTTCTTGAATGAGTTTTATTGTTATAACGAAAAACTAGTATGTTAAATAAAGAAGACATTTTGAACATTAAAAAAAAAAATAAAATTATTTATAACGCCGTTCAAATGAAAAATTGAAATAAAATCAACGTTTCAAGGACTACTTTAGTGGTCGAGATATAAAATAAATCGTGTCGGCACCACCGGAACTCGTAGGGACCCCGTTTTCTAGGAGAACTAGCACAGGGCCGGCCCGGGGAAAAGTATCGTCTGAGGCGGCTACGATTTTGGCGTCCGCGTCCTAAGCTAAGAAATTTAGATTGTCTTAATATGGTCAGTGCAATGTTTTTCGAGTAGTATTTTAATAGAAATTAAAAGTGTTAATCCTATTATGTTTTTAAAAAGGAAAGTGTTAAATGTACTAAATGGCATAACTTTTAAGATACACGGTTGTAAAGCTTTACAAAAATAAGCTTTTTTATCACTCTATCTTAAAAGAAGAATTTATAATTAAAAATTGCATAGAATAACTCAAAAAGTTATTTCGTTTTTACTTTGTGCAAGATAGCTCAGGTGGCGCCTTCCAGCATTAACAATGGAAATTAATTGTAGTAGATTCTAATTTCTTGTCTCCCAAAACACCCCAAAGACAAATTTTGTGACAATACATCAATTATTAACATAAATGTTTTTAAAAAATACAATTTATCTGTACAAATAATATATATTTTAGACGTTGTAGATCATTATTTTTTACATCATGTCTATTATACTTTTAATAACATATGCTGAGTTTAAACTACTTCTTGAAATATTCCTTTCATAAACGTCTTAGCCCGCTGAGATATGTCAATGTTTTTGTATGGCTCCAGGGATTTTTATAATTAAGTTGTATGGGCAGGGTGCTTAAATATAAGCAACAATCATCAATTTTATTTCTTCGCTCTTCATTCAGGTATGTTAATTTCTCGATAAATGTTGAGCCAGGTGATCCTATAAAGCGAGTTTTTAAGCACATATGTACGTTATACATTGTGCAAGTGAGGGCGCTCTGACCAAAATACTAAACTTGTTTGTGCGCTACACACTGAAAGTTTTGGCAAACGCTGGTATAATAATATTTGAAATTTTAATATCATACAAAAAGTAAGTTTTTGCGCATGAGGAAAAACAAAATTTTACATAAAAGTGGATCATTTTGCCGCTTCTAGAAACATGCCGCTTAAGGCTGTGTTTATGTCGAAGAGGTTTTAATCGAGGTTGGCAGCGCGGCTCCACCGAAGCATCCCTATGTTATTGTATCATAAAGGTAATTTTGTTGGCCCTCGCTGCTAACCTCGGTCCTCGTCGTTCCGGCATAAACACACACTAAGGCGGTCACCTGTCTGCCTTATCCCACTAATAATATTTTTTAAAAATTTTTGATTATTACAGTCTTTTAAATTACCTTAACCTGTCAATTGTTTTTTTACGAATTGGCACCAACTTTAAATTAGTTATAATAAAATTTTACACTGCAGTTTTCCTATTGTGTTTCATAATTAGTTATAAAATTCAATCACAAAACAACAAAAATAATTTAAAACGTTTGAAATGCAAATAAACTTTAAGTAAGCCGGTACTGAATAAGCGACGTTGCCACCTTAGTATTAATTCATTTGTATAGAGAATACACACTCGCGGCGGGTACACTCCAGTTAAAAAACTTGACCTACAACGATAACTAAACAGATAAGCAAAATCTGGTTCGGGATCACGCAGTGACGCTACCATACGAATTGTGTTTTATTAAAACTGGAAAAGCACAACGACAGCAAGTCCTATCGTATCCTGACTTCGTGATCCCCATGGTGGCTAATAGGCAAAAACTTTTTGACCTGACGATAGCGGAGAAACCTCCTTAAAAATGGTCATACCGAGAAAAAATATTTTAAAGCCTAAAATTTTTAGTTTGGAATTTTACGATGAAAATTTTCATTAAGCCACGTGTACCGCGCAATTTTAATAAATATCACGACATTTGATTGGTTTACAAATTTTTCTAGCTTAACCACTATATGGGTTGGATAACTGGTTTAATCAGCTTTAGTATTTTTTTTAAAGTTTGATACGACCACTTCTCGCTAAAGTGTCGAACTTTAAATGAAAAGGGATATTTTGGTTTAGCAACCGCTAATTGCACTTGAAAAATAAGGGGTTTTAAATTCTCGAATAAATTTCCCACAAAAATGGCCTACGGTTTTTGAAAGAATTTTGGATTTTCAATTTTTTTTTAATGACTCAAAAAATATTTTTAGGTTTTTTTATGCATTTTTGGTGATAAAAATATTTAAATTTATAAAAAAATCAATAGTTCTTTTTAGAAATTTAAACACTGTTATCAATAAAAGATAATAAAAACACTTAAACTTTTCTTTGCGTTTTGTTAAAGATTATGATCATTTAAAAATTAAAATTAGATCAAATAAAACCAAAAAATGGCTTTATAGATTAAATGTAAACTTCGTGGGGTTTTTGTGGGCATATTACACTATAAAAGGCACACTCAACATTACTGGTTTTTAAATATTTTTAACTTACCGCTTGATTATTCCAATATCCACAAGAAGTCTATTTTTTCTTGTTTTTTACAAATTAATGTAAGGTATAAAAATATATAAAAACACCCCAGCCGAGTGTTGTGGGGACTTCATTAGGATTTTTGAACCCTCCATAATTTTTTTGTTGGATTAGCGGTTGCTAAGATATTTATGGTTAAAGACAAAAGATCCGTTTTTATTTAAAGTTCAATATCTCATCGAAAGTGGTCGTATCGAACTTTTAAATAAATCAAATTAATACAAAAATTAATCAGTTATCCGACCCAAATAGTGGTTACGTTGTTAAAAAAAATCAAGTTCGTAAACCAAAAAAAAAGGACCGAATAAATTTCAAAAAATCGTTTGTTTGCAAAGTCGGTTTACCGACGATAGTTGAACGTGACAACGTCATAAGAAAATAGCGGACCGATGCTAATTATTGTAATAATAAAAGCACACATATT
Source organism: Listronotus bonariensis (assembly GCA_014170235.1). Lineage (NCBI taxonomy): Eukaryota > Metazoa > Arthropoda > Insecta > Coleoptera > Curculionidae > Listronotus > Listronotus bonariensis. The sequence continues at coordinate 147,051 of JACEGR010001373.1, read as the reverse complement.
CGACAATATATTACCGAAGATATATTTAATATTAAAAGAATCATTACCTTTATCGCCGCAATTATCGTTGCTATAAATAATTGACACCAGATTTATTTTTCACTGCACGCTCACTCAAGTCGCTCGTTCCGCGCTCTCGCTTGCATTTTAAGCCTTAAATGGAACGCGTGAGCTAACGCCGCATAAGTTATGTTTTTTGATGCATGCAGCCGGGTCTATCGAATTATAAGACGTTGTCACGTCAAAAAATATTTTTTCGGTATTCACTGAAATTGCGTGAAACACATGGCACATGACAAGTTTTTCATCATAAGATCTTAAAACTAAAAACTTGGGGCTTTAAAAGTTTTTTTTTTTAATTTCAGTACGACCATTTTTAGGCAAAATACAGCAACTTACCTAATTTTTTTTGTATCCTTTATTGTTCTCCACTAGTGTTTATTTTACAGCCTCCTATAGCCGCAAGGCCCCCACAGAAGCGAGGATGTAGGCAACCGCATACACCGCCCACTCCTAGCTACGCTATTGTATTTTCATCACCAAAAATGAACATAAAGTGTTGAATTTGTGGCCAAACATGAAAACAAGGCACTTGTTTACTTCATATATAAATACATAATTCCATTGCCAGCGTAAGACAGGTGTTAAGAATAACTTGTGCTTACTTTTGCAAGTAAATACCTTTTTTAGATAAAATAAGGCAAAAAATTCCAGTATATTAGAAGAAAAAGTGTTTACCAAAGTTTATTTATTTATTTAACGATGCTATTAAAGAAGCTTTATTGGTTAACAAAAATATTTTTTAGGGGTAAGTTTGTGCAAGTTAGATTTAATTTAAACATTAAACATAAAAGTTAGCCAAATGACTTTAAAAAAAATGCTCTTTGGGCAGACCCTATTTTTAAGATTATGAAAATACCATTTATATGCTGTTTTTGTGACTTTTTATCATTGCATTTTATTATACAATATGGTTTTAACAATAAAATCTAATATCTGTAATTTGTTTGCTAAACAATATAAATGATTTATAACCTAGAATTTAAACTCTTTAATATTGTTTATACAAAGGCTCAAGAAAATGTCCTTTTTTATGTAATAATATTTACTTAAAATAAAGTACACTAAAACCTGTTTTATTATTTATTTTACAATAATTGTTGATTAATAAATTGCTAAGCTTTTCATACAAACGCCAGAAGAATGTTAACACAAAATGGTTTCTTTCAGCAATTATATCCTTACTGATTAAAAGTTAGGCTTTTTAAACTATTAAAAATATTGTAAAACATATAAAATAAAACGATTTTTTAAAAGGCATTGAAAGTCTTTTTGCTGTTAAAATTAAAAACTGGCTGTAAAAGAAGCAGAAATATAGAACGAAACGCTTTTGACTATAATTTCAGATTTGTGATTAGCGCTCAAGAAAACCCGTATACCAAAATTGGCCAAAATCGTTGATGCCACATTTTAAACAATTTATCAAATCCTGTAAGAGGACATATTTTCTTTACGATCAATTTCTAACAAATTACACTTCTAAATATTTTCTTTTATGAATAAATAAAAATTTAGGTTTTAAATTTTTATGTCAACCATTCGGTCACAATAGCCACTTGGACCTCTTATGACTGAAACTCTTAAATATCTTTAAAACCGCTAAACCTATATTTACTATATTTGGCATCTGGAAGGTATCAGGCATAGAGTTTATTCGTAATATCGGCATCGTTGCCAAATTTCCCTCTTTTATGCAACACGTATTCTTTTAGTTTTTTAAATGGAATGTCCCATTTATTTCTATTGCAATAAAGTGCCTAGGCTAAATTTAATTAGTCTACAAATTTACAAACATTCATTTTTACTAGCTGCTAAGATATAAAGGCCTTACATTTTGGGTAAAACGTTCGGATGCGCTTAAATCTCTCTAAAACCACTGCTTCTGGGCAAATAGATTTAATCAGTGATAATGTTATTGTTGCCAGATTTTCCAGTTGTGCTACATGTAATTTTTGTATTTTAAATAAAATGCCCAATTTATTTAAATTGCAATAAAAGAAGCGTACCAACTTAAGTAAGATTTCAGTTTTTTAAAATTTAATCTTTTCCAGTTATCAAGATATGACAACACTGCAATTTTATTAGAATTTGACAACAGTGCTGATATTCCAATCAACTAAGCATGGTAAAAACTCCAAAATACCAAATTTTGTAAACATAGCTTTAGCGGTTTTAAAGATATGTAGGCCCTAAATTACTTTTTACCAAAAGTATAGTGTATCATATCTTAACAACTACTTGTAGAGACAACATTTTAAAAATATAGAAAATTACTAAGTTTGATTTGTTTAGTTTAATGCAACAAAAATTAATGGGGCATTTCATTTAAAAACAAAATAAAAAAATATAAGTAGCACAAAACTGGGAAATCTGGCAACAGTGCCTACATCACTATGAAATTCTACATGTCTAAAGCACGTAAGATGCTTTGGTTAATATATCTTTAGCGGTTTTAAAGATATTTATAAGTTGCAATACTTTTTACCAGCCCATTATGTCTGATATAAGGTCAGGCCAATGTGTCCATAAATATGTTGTAAAAAATTAGATGTTCAATTTTTCTATACACGTGTAGCATCATGAAACGATAGGACACGACACAAAATGTCTAAATAATGTGTCCCACTAACGGTGAAAAGTCTGCTTTAGAAAAGATATCGAGTTTAATTTAATTCTTTCAGGCAATTCAAAAATAAAACATTAATACGCATAAAATCCACATTTTAAAAGTAAACATTTTTTACACTTTAAACATTTTAAGTTAATAAATAAAAAACTGTAAAATATTTTGTTTATAAACGAAAAATAAATCACCACGTTGCTTTAATAAATATTTACAATAAAATTGCTTCGTTATGTTAATAAATATTTACGATTTTTAAAAATTCAATATATTTTTTTCTACAGCCTAAAATTAAAAAGAAGCAAAGCAATAGTTATTATTACAAAAAGTAAGAAAATGTATTTTGGATTTTATTTGATTACAAAATGGCACAAATGCAAATATTAAAGTTTAGGCTAAAATTTATACAAAAATTAAAATTGTTTAAGGTATTGTAAAAAATCAATCAAAGAACTGATGGCGGTGATCCTACATGATAAAATGATGGCTCAGCCTTATACAGGTTGTCCTTACTCTTTTTATACACAAAATTATTTTGCCAACTTAAAATGAAAAATGTATATTTGGATACACTATTTTTATTAACAGTACTAGTTAATATCCAAAATGTTAAAAAAAATAATTTTACTATTAAGTAGGTTTTTATTTTTAATAAAACACCTCATCGATTTTGACTCTATTAAATTCTACATCAAAAATGTGTAACACACTATATGTCAAATATTGCTAGTTTTTGAGATATCAGCAGTATGCTGATATGCTTGTTCATAACTAAAAGTAAAATAAGAAAATCTTGTCAGAGTGAGTAATTACATTTAATTGTAAAAACGACTAATGGGTACCCATGTCAGCAATTTAGTTTATTTTGGACACATATTTACCTAATTGGACTACAAAAATATTAATACGTCAATTATGGCTAGTTTTTAGGTAAAGTAAGTAAATATACAGCGTGTCTACATAAGTTCGCATCATATGAAAAACTGTTTTATTATTAATTTTACGAAAAAAGTTATTCATTAAAAAAGTTCCGCATAATCTAAAGCCTTAAATGCAATAATTAAATATTAATTTTTTGTAGTGATATACGAGGTATGTCGAAAAATATAAATTTGACTCAGGGAAAAAGTATCCTTGTTTTTTAAAATATCAAAAACATTTATAAGGATAATATGTTTAAAATTAAAAATACCTTTTAATATGCAAAATGGTTAATTTAAAAATTAAAAAAAAAAATACAATTTTTTCCGCGATAACGAGCGTTTCTGTGACTTTTTGCTGTTTTGACAGTTCTTAAGCTGTCTCAACATATTAGATTTTAAAATAAGTATGCACTAATGTACAAACTAAACTTTTACCCTTAACGCATAAAAAACTGATAAAAAGTTTTTCTTGAAAGTGAACAAGTTTGCATATTTAAATGTTATTTTTAAATCAAATTGTTCTTTATATTAGTATTTAATATTGTAATAAATAAGGGAACTTATCTCTTGAACTTATATTATTTGACATACCTAGTATACCACTGCAAAAAAATTATATCAATTGATTACATTTCAGGTTTTAGACTATGCAGGACTTTTTATAAAGAATAAACTTTTTTGTAAAAATAATAATAAAAAAGTTTTTATAATGGTGCGAACTTAAGTAGACACGGTGTAACCCTAAAGTAAACTAAATAGATGACTTACCTTTTAGTAGTTCTTACAATGAAAGGTGTCCAATTACAAGTTATTATATTATTTGTCACTCTAACAGTGAGAGAAAAAAGATCTAAAAAACCAGAAATAATTTACGTATAGGGTAAGACATTTCGGATGTAGAATTTAATAAAAAGGTAAAATTTTATAAGATATTCAGGGTGTTTCATTAAAAAAAATCTACTTGACAATAAAAATTAACTGTTACTGTTAATAAAAATATTATATTCAAATATACCTATCCTATTTTAGGTTTATTATTGTATCTTTTGCTCCTGTCTATCAGATACAATAAAGTTCTTTCGTGTATAAATAAAGTAGATGCATTTTATACGTTACTGATTTTTAGTTGCAACCTCTGAGAGTTTAATATTTAGTTTCTGTGTTGTTGTTACCTAGACTTGGTAAGTCCATTTTAAATGTAGGTAAAGAGCCCACTAGCAGCAAAACTATCAACGTAAATTATTATTAAAATGATGAAAAGTAATTGACTTAGTATACGCTCCAAATATTAGTCATATTAGTTTTTGTTTAAGCAAACAGTTAAAAAAACAACACCAAAAATTTGAACGGGATGTGATTAGAGCAACAATGACATTTTAAAAAATATTTATGAAACTATACCATTATTTCATCATATAGAGTCACTGCGCAAGTTTCGAGACTGAAAATATAAATTAAGGTGTTTTTGGGAATGCTGATTAGAAATTTAAAGGTTTTTTTAGAATAAGCCCTAATATAATTTTTCTGAAAATAAATATTTTTTACTTTCCAAGACCGCACGCCAATGACGAATGAATATGCCAAATACTTTATGTTTCTAATATACAATTACTCCCCAAATATAAAGAAAATCGCATTATTTATAACTGATCAGGGTCTATTCATGAAAAGCGGGGCACACTGTAGATAGGATATAAATAAAATATTTACGGTAAACAAAAAAAAAACCTTCAATCTAAATATTTTGCGTTATCTGTGATATGTGTAGTTCGGCGGATTCATTTAATGGATGGTATTTATTTGGGTACACGCCTAAGTTAAATTAAAAGTACTAAAAAGCAAAAAAAAATAAACAAGTAAAAACCTAATTAAAAATCGACGTTTTGGTGGCAAATCTGCCACCGTTGTCAAGATAAGTTGAATAAAAATAATAAAAATAAAAATTTAATATTATTAGGGTTTTAAAATTGAAAATTTTTATCTTTTTTAGGATATTCTGAAATCTTTGACATTAAATGTCAAATATGTTTGTTTGGTTATAGGGTCATAGTGAGATAAATAACTGGTTGCTGGTGTATTTATTGTTTATATTACAAAAAAGGTGAATAGTTAGTTAATTTTTAGTCTTCCTCAGGGCCTAGGCACTCTAAATAAGGCGACTGATTCCTTATTTTAGTTGTACCTGCGCCCGACAGATGGCGCCACACTTCAGACAGAATCGTTAAAGGGTAAAGTCGTTAATAACTTGGAGGCAATGGTTTCCTGCTCTATGACAGTTATTTGACCAGCCATCTTGTTTATTAATGTTTTTTAATTTGTTATTGTAATATTCATTGTTACCTGTTATTAAAAAGTCAGTTAGTTTTTATGTCAGAATATTTAAAAGTCAACTTTTGCATATTATATTATAATATAAAAGTGGCTACGAGGATTATCTAGATAGAAATGGACCCCAAAGAATTAAAGAAACTGATTACTGCTCTGACAGATACCATAAAATCAAGGGAAAAGTGTTCAAAAGATGTCAACATAAATTTTGAAAAGTACGATAAAAACATTGAATCATGAGACGTATTTATCAAAAGATTGAATAAATAATTTAAACTAAAAGGCTTAGTTTGAATAATGATAAAACTAATGAGAAAAAGAAACAAAGGGGAGAGCAAAGGAACTAAAAACGAAACTATCAAATATAACTTTTTAATTTATGTAACAAAATGACGTTATTTTAAAGTGATCTTTTAATTTTTACATGTTAATCAGTTGGTCTAATGTAAACAAAAATAGTAATAGTAACAAGAAAGCCACTTTTGTTTTTTAAGTCCATATAAAAGATATTCTTAAATTTGATCCTAAGTAGTCAAAGTTTGCCTTAAGTAAAAACCTGAAAAATAATTAGCATTAGTAAACGATGTGGGGTTTTTAAATTATGTAAGATTTCCAAAGTATTCTCCGTCAACATTAATTTAATTTTTTTAAAATAACTTACCTCTTGCATTTTTTGGAATATGTCACTTTTCTCTTGGAGGGATGAAATAATTTAGTTTAATAATAAACTTAACGGTATTGAAGCTAAGTCGTACGAAAAGGGTAACATTAATTACAATTTAATTTTTTCAGCAAGATGTATATGGTGTGTATTATTCAACGACTTAATTAATGTCTTTGAACAGCAGGTAGACATTTAAATCATTTCTGGTAATTCTTTAATTTTATGTTATATTTGTGTTATTTATTTTATTTATTTTTCTTACTTAAGAGCCACACGTATTTATTTTCTTTGTGCAACATCTTGAAATTTAAGGAGGGTCATTGAAAATAAATTATTTGATGATTGAATTAAAAAATATCATTAAATAAATGCCAAATCAAGAAATAAATATTGTCTTTCATTTTTGTCTCGCACTATTATTAAAAATATATATATATAGGAATTTTATGCCCTATTCATTACTGATTAAACTTGTATATGTATACAAAATATTCCAGATAAAAATGCACTTTACAAGGAACTCATAAAACATAGAAGATGTTTAAAATTAAAAATTTTTGTGAAGAATATGATTAATGAGTAATCTGTAGATACTATAAATACAGTGTGGACATAAAAAGTGAGAAACCCCTGATAACTTGATGGACAAATCTAAAATTTGTGGTAGATGCATAATTACTTGAGAAGTCTATTAAAGGAATTAAAAGATTTTTAGGATAGTAAGGACGGAAACGTGTTTTTTATTAATTTTACTTAATAATTATATAACAAAAAAAAGTTATTCTTTATAAAGAGTTCTACATGGTCTAGAACCTAAAATGTATTTATCTGATATTAGTTATTTACAGTGGTTTGCAAAATATGTCAAAAAATATGAGTTTTGCTCAAGAGGAAAGTACCTTAATTTTTGATAATATCGAAAGTTTTTATAAAGAAAAGATGTTTGGGATTAAAAGTACCATTTAAATATGCAAATTGGTTTATAAATAATTTTCTTTTACATATTTTTTGTTACATATTACATTTCGAAATAATTATGAACTAATGTATAAACTTACATTTTCACAGAAAACGCATATTAAATAAAAAAAATATTTCTTGAAAATAAACAAGTTTGCATACTTGAATGTTATTTTTAACTCTAAACATCTTTTCTTTATAAAAACTTTCGATATACTAAAAAATAGAAGTAATCACCTCTTTAAAAAAAAACATATTTTTTGACATACCTCGTATACCACTACACAAAATTAATATCTAAAAATTGCATTTTAGGTTTTAGGCCATGCAGAACTTTTTAAAGAATAACTTTCTTTCGTAAAGTTAATAATAAATAAGTTTTCCATATGCAAACTTAAGTTAACAAGCTGTATAATTAAGAAAAAAACAACTGTAAAACAAAAACATTAGAATGGGTCTGGTGCAATATACCGACCTCCGAATTTTTGATTTTTTTAATTTAAATAGATAATTTACTGTATTTTAGTGACTAAAAAAAAAAATGCGGATGATTCATAAATTACTCTAAATTTGAATTAAGAAAATTACGGGATGGGAGAGCGAACAGGGGTGCTGGGTGGGTAAAAGAAAGCAAAAAAAAGTTTTATAAGAGTTAATTAGTATATTAAATAAATTATATCAAATAATTAGCCTAAATTAAAGTACCTAACCAAAACAGACTACAGTAAAAGCACAGAGACGCATAATTTCGCGTTTGATTTGAAGCGCTACAGATAATCATGCAAAACTGTCACATTGGGGGATTATGGTTAGTTCTAGTTGGTTATTTTGTTTTACTTTAATAAGAAATTAAAAGAAAGTCCTGAAAAACCAAAACTAACCTGACCCCCAATGTGACTGTTTTGCATGATTATCTGTAGCGCTTCAAATCAAACGCGAAAATTATGCGTCTCTGTGCTTTTTACTGTAGTCTAACCAGAACTAGAACTAACAGTAAGAAAACATAAAAAAACTAACTGTATATGTAACAGGTAGAAAAAATAAAACATAACTCTTTCATTTACTATTATATGGCTGTAAAGAAGGAAAGAGATAATATTAATTGTATTAATGACCTGCCGGATTTCTAGAAATTAAGAATACGGTAAGAAAAATCGGTTTGTTATTTGGTGGTGCCATCTATTAGTAAATTTGGTACTAAAAAAATGAGATTATGTCGTCAAATAAATCGTAAATGGTGAAAATTAAAAATTTAATAAAAAAGTTTATATTTTTCAATTCATCCGTACCTGAAATGTTTCTTTGGCAAGCCTAGAATGCAATTATATCAAAATGGTAACTGTAAAAGCTGTAGTTAAAAGTCTGCTATATTGTACCATCACCCATTAGAATATAGGGAAAGTCCAAAATTTTAATTAATAATATTGATCTTTTGCAGCGGCTACATACAGCAAGATATGAAAAAACCTAATTTTTATATTTTAAAAACAACTCTCTATCTTTTTTCCAAATTGAAAACAACTTTTAACTACATGTTAACGCAATTTATTGCAAGGCACAATTTTATTAGTATCTTACAATTTTTAACATAATTGTGGGACACTCTAAAAATTGTGTTCTATGAAAAAATGCGTTTTGAGTTGGAGCTTCTCAATGGTTATGAGATGCAATATGAATGGTATAATTTCTTTTCAAGTTTAAATCATTAAATTCTGATATTTTAAAAATAAAAATGTAGTAAAAAATATGTAAAACTTGTTTAAATCTAACTTAAAGTCAAATTTGTTAGATATAGTGTAATTCGTGTAACGAACACTGTAATTGATACACCTTTTCAATTTACGTTAAAAAATAGATATTATTTCAATAAACTTCTCAAGTTATTATGAAGTATGGACCTAAATTGTTAAGCAAATTGACTATAATTCCTATTACCCACACAAAAAAGGCATTGGGGATAAAGATTGTTTAATACTTTGTTGGTTTAAAAGTAAAAGTCAGTAACATATCGGTTAAAAAATAATAATAATACATATAAGTTATAAATTCAATAAAGCTTCACTGACGTATTAAACAAAAAACGGACGGGTTTTCTTTTTATTTTCATCACATATTTTGTATAAAATCGTTAAGATCATAAAACTTCCTGCACCTTGAAATGTTGCTTGGTAAGTCTAACATTTAAACCGACCATTTGCTTTTTAGCCGATAGTCAAATAAACAAGTAAATATTTAGTATTGACTTACCTACTATAAAAATGGCCCAATATATTTTCGTTTTATCAAAAAACTGCAAATAAAAATAAATATCTACAGCTTTAATTATACTTCTGGCATTTTTATCGATATTATAAGAGAACTTAAGGTCCCTACTGTATAACTACCTGAAATTTCATTTCACAACTATTTATCAAAAGTTGACAGGGGTTCTTACTTAAAGTCCACTCTGTATACGAGAACGTATGCTACGATACCAAGGAAAAATGACTGAACGCACCATTAATTTCTGAACATACTTGCACGATGCTTATTCCCGCCGTTACGAGATGGCACTTGTCTAAGGTTTTATTAAAAGTATTACAGAGTCCTATCTACCCAACCTCCCATCTACGGTCTTCCTGAAGATACTTCAGTATCAAGCAAAGGCAACCAAGTGTCATTTAAATTAACTGAAATTGATACTACACAGTTATCTTTATTTAATAATAAATACTCACTTTCTTTGATTTTGCGTTTTTTAGAACAAGTTTCCTTTGGTAAAATGCTCGAAGCACCCCAGTTTATTCAATGATTGTTATCAAATGCGTGTTGGCAGATTTTTTGATTTATGAAATTCTGTGTTTTTAATGTATGATCTGTGTTCATTTATGCGATTGGCTAATAGTCTAGTAGTTTCACCTTTATAAAACTTATTAATATTACTTGTTTAATTTTTTTTGGTTTTTTAGTACTTTTAATTTAACCTTGGCGTGTACCCAAATAAATACCATCCATTACACACATTATTATTATTATTATTATTTAAAATCTGTACTGCTCCAAAATGCTATGTTTAAAATATATTTTAACCCAAGCTACATGTTAGAGAGTCATCAAAAACCAATCACAGCCCGGCTGGTTAGCTTTCCAGCAGCTGCCAATAAACGTTTTTCTTGCGCTAACGTTTGCGCATACGACTTTCTTGTCGCTCTTATTTTAAAACTATATCAGCGCAGCGGTTTAATTATTTAAACCCGTCACATGTTGCTAGCGTTTAGCATATGTCATTAATATTTTATAATAAACTTACTGTACAAATTTCAAGATGCCTTAAATATTTCCCAATAAAGGTTGCAATTAAACTTTTTATGAACATAGGTCTTAGTTTTTAAACGACGAAGTGTTTAAAATTAAGGGTTTATACATAGTTAGAAGGCCGAAAAGAAGCAAATTTTTTATTTTTAAAGAAAACTTTTAAAATCTAAAACATCTAAAAATGTTTTAACTCTATTTTAAGACTTAGTATTAGTAAAAATATTTATTTAAAAGGAGCTGATCTCCGGGAGCTCCTTTCAAAAAGACGTTTTGCGGTGACCACTAGGTGATTTTTGTACTGTGAAATTGGATATTAGCGATACGACATGACGATGCCGAGAAATCACTTTTTTTTATTTGCGCTAATACTGTACATTCAATTTAAAAAGTCAAAACATTAAATTTATTTTAAACTAAATAAAAATTATATATATTTTTTTATTTCGAAAAATGCAGTGAAGCGCCATTTTTTTTATATTGATCCGTAACCGTTTATGAAGGATGCTGGTAATGTTTTGTGTTTCAAAAAATATTTTCTGGTGAATTAGAGGCGTACTTCATTTTTTAAGTTTTTTGGTAAAAATACTGGATATTACTGGTATTTTTTACATATACAAATTAACACATTAAGTCGGCCGAGTTGTACGAACCCTTCAAACAGTCGGGGACCTTTTTTTGGTAATCAACAGATCAAAGTTTATAATAAAAGTAATTTAAGATGTCTTAAACATTTTTTTTGTAATGTTTTTTTTTCAAAAGTTATATGCTGCACGGTTGCACAATAACCGCAAACAACCAAAACGACTCTGGATTCCATATTTAAACACATTAAAACTGTACTATTTTTATTATTTCAAAGTGCCTAAAACACCTTTTTAAAATCGTTTACAAGCTCCTCGACTGACTATAAGCAATGACATAATCTCGTTCGTGGTCGTGCTGTTCAAAGCAGCTAAGAAGCAATTGTCGCTTGCGTCGGTTTGCAGAACAAAAGGCACGCTAAAGTCTGGACAAGCCAGTACTGCTGGCGGGTAAGGGCCCCACAGACTACGGTCTTCTACGGCATACTTGCACGACGTACATGTCGGTCAAAAAAGTTTAAATCGCACACACACTTCAGTCATTTTTAGTTTTGTTCAAACCGGCTTTGAACATATTTGGAAGGATGAATCGAGTGCAGTTATTAGCAGTGAAGGCGGCTGTGGTCGTTAAAAAAATCTAAAAAGCAAAGACCACAGACTACAGGTTAGATGTATATACATCGTTGCTTCCAGCCCAGACCCGCTGCTTTTGGATTGTTTTACTATTTTTAGTTCTTTTTGTAACTTTCTCTTAAACACTCCAATATTTTCTTTACAGTCTCTTTGGTGGCTTCAGCATCCACTTGCTTTAATTTGTCCAATAGCAGTTCATATGCTTTTTTATTACAATCACCATTCTTCCGTGATTTAATTTTGTATAAACTTAAAAAAGATAGAGTTTAAATAATTGTAATAGAAATTTACGATTTATTTTGCGATGATCCGTCATATTGTAATCACTACAACTGCGATTGCTACCTAAACTTTTTGACCAGCTCGTATCTACACAACAGCAAAAACCATCGTAATTTAAACCTTTTTGTACCACACACTTCTTTGCGCATCGTACAAGCCTACGGCCTTAAATCAACGAAATCAGAATACTTTCATCGTTGTTGTACGACATCGACAGCCCGAAACGTACGTCGTGCAAGTATGTCGTACAATACCGTAGTCTATGGGGTCCTTTAGGTATGATGGTTTTTGGTTGGTCAGAGTAGCACATGTATCAATTTATGGCGATTAACCAATTAAAAAACGGCATTGATCATGGCGTTGTGTTAACTTTTATTGTATTATACGACTAAGTTGTCACCAAATATTACTGCGGTTATAATTGGTTAAACGCCTATAATTAATGATTGGAAAACAACTACCGTTGTGGATGTATGATGTCCCCGGAGGAGGCACAAAACTTGCTGATGGACCGGCCAAAGATTATCTTGATCTGTCAGCAAACGATTATCCAGCAGGCGTCGATAAACGCGTAAACAGACCGAAGACAAAAATAGGAGTTGTCGTTTCGTTAAGCAAAGATAGCATCGGCGCCCGTGCTAGTGGTAGTGGAAGACCCAACTCATACCCATGTCTCCATAAACTACATTAAGGGGCGGTTGCAGTGGGACTGTAGGTTTCAAGAGTTACCGCAAATAACTCCGATTTGGAGTTCGGCAATACAGTGACTTTGTTTTCATAATTAATGATTTCGCGGGTTCGCGTAATGAATTTGGTAATAGATGTAGAATATTCATACTTTATTTTATAGTATACATAATAAAACCGGCCAAATTTCATGACGGAAAACAAAATTAAAGACTTTGATAAAGTAAATAGAATAACTTCCGTAACAAAATTAAATATTAGTTACCTCGTTACTCGTTACAATACCATTTTTTTCTCTACAATTTTTTTTTATCTTTAACTTATATTTAAAATGTTAGAGGTATTAAATTTAAAAGAAATCTTATTTAATGGCTTACCAATTTTGCTTATTTAACAAATATTTGTAAATTTTGTAAGAGAAAGTCTACTTTAAACTTTGGTTTCTACATTTTTCTGAAAATTGTCAGTGTTCATTAGGGTGGTTCTTATTTAGGGTTGGTTTGAATTTTTTTCCCGACAGTTTTAAATACGTTTAAAGTATATTAAAAAAGTTAATGCCAAGTTGCAGCTTTAAATTTTAAAAATTAACCCGGCTCCCACGACAAAAAGTTTTAAGTTTAATTAACATGGCAAAAATTCAGTAAGTACTTTGGAATTTTTTAAGTTGTACACTAATAAAGGGATCATATTAACACCTGATAATTCCTTTTGCAAATTTAACGCTCTAAAGGAAAATTATTTTATAAGTTTTTGCTAACTTAATAAGTTTAAAAGTTATTCTAGATTAAAATCATCAAATAACAAAAAAAAACAGTCAAAGAAGCATTTATTTGTAAGTTCTCAGAGATAGCTTCCCGATTTAAAAAAAAATTCTTTAATTTTTTGTTGTTTTAATGTTATGTAAAATTAAAAACCTTTATACCGAAAAAAAATAATTATTTAGAATTTAAACAAAAAACGGTGTGTTTTCGTAAGTTCGTGTCATATGGAAATGTTTTAATTAGGAATTTAGAGAAGAAAAGGTATTTTTAATAAAAAGTTCTTAATGATTCAAAACTTTAGAAACCACCATCAGATAATGAATTGTATCATTCATATACGAGATTTGAGCAAAAATGTAAATGTTCCTTAAGAATAAAGTAGGTACCTGTATTTTTCTAATATTAAATATTGTTAGAAAAAAATGTTTATGATAAAAAATATTAGTAAATATGTAATTTATTTAGAATTTTAAATTTAAAAAGTTTATTTAAAATTGCCCAATAAAATTTATAATAATAAAATTTATAAACATGTATTAAAATATAAATTGCAATTACAAATTTAAAAGTTATTTTTAATTCTAAACATATTTTCTTTAGAACAAGTTTTGATATAAGCATAAATACAGGTATTTTATTCCTAAGCAAAAGTTAAATTTTTGACCAAACATCGTAGATGACTAGTACAATCAAATTTTCGATAGTTGCTTTTTAGGTTTTGGACCATGCAAAACCTTCTTTTCGTAAAATAAATACCAGAAAAGATTTTCATATAATGACAACTTACGTAGAAAAACTCTATTTTGTTAAAGAAAAAAAATAATTATTTTCTTTCTAGAAAAGAGTTTATATTTTAAGTAACAATAAAAGACAAAAAGTTTTAAGAAAACTTTATCAAAATCGGAGCTGCGTCTGAGAACTTTTGAAGAAAATACTTCATTTACACGACTACATGTTTTTTTTTTGTTATTTAATAATTTTGACCTATAATTACTTTTAAAACAATTGGGTTAGTGTAAAATATTATGATACCTTTTTTGTAAAGCGTTAAAATTTTAATTAAAATTATCATGTGTCGAATAATTATCATAAAGAGAATTATAATGTTTCTTTCACTAGAGGATTATTAAAAAAAAACAAAAGTAGTAAGAGAACTTTTTAATGTTAATTTTACTTAAAACATTAGCTGTCGTGGTGGCCGGGTTAATTTTTAAATAAAAAGCTGCACATTGGAATATTTTTTTTATTATTTTTTTAAAATTTTTTTGATATAGATATTTAAAACCTTTTTGGAACTGATAATAAATAAATTTCCTTCCACTTATAAGGATTATCCTAGTGTTTATCCAACCAAAAACATGAACCTTGTTTAAATTACACCCTTAACAGCTTTTGTTTAGGCGTTTTTTATAAATTTCTTCAAACAACATTGCAAATTTAAAACGTTTTATTGCATTTTGCGGACATGTAAGACACATAAAAAATATTACCTGACCTAATTTTAGGTCTACAAAACATCAATTATTTTTATAACTCTATTATCATGATATCTTTCGTTATTCTTAATTTGGCTGCAAAATAAGTTAATAAAACTCGGCACACAAAGAATAACAGTCCTGAAAATGACAGGTCATTGCTTAAGAACTTTATTTGTTACGCAGCACGAAACCTTAGTTTAATTTATTACGATAAGAACAAGTATTTTTTTTCTTTTTACTTACATAAATTCAAATAACTTATGTTTCTTAAAAAATAATGTTGGTGTGGTGAAACAAAAAAAAAAAAAAAGATTATATTTTTACATGGGGACTATCAGTTCTTTATTATGTAACAAAAAATGTTGAATATTATTATCTTATCAATATACATGATGTTTGCTACTTACGGTAAAACATTTAAAGACGTGTTATTAAGCAAATTTTATAAAAAATTAAATTAAATAAAAATAGCTTTAAAACAGTATAATCTTTAAGATACAGGGTGTTAACCCTCCAGTAGGAATCGGCTTAAATTCTTGTAAAATAACGTAATTTCTGGCCTGCATCGCACATATAAAACGGTAATGACCGGATTTTAATTAAAGTTGCTATATTCTCGTACCGTCCGTCCGATGCCGACGTATGTGAGCGTACGTTTAGTCAGCATTACGCACATTTAATTGAAGGTGTGCAGAAACTTTCCCACAGATCTGGCTAAGTATCCGCATTTTTTGTTAACAAATGTACTTGTACTTGTGTACTGTCTTGTAGCTGTTGCTGTTGAGATAGGTTTTTATTTTTGGATTAAACTTGTTTTTTTTAATTAACTAAAACTTTCATTTTAGAAGCAATTTTCGAAAATTTTCTACAGCTGCTCCACGTGACGCTACAATATTTGTTTAAAATTTTGATTTGTAGGACTTTATTATTACCACTAAAAATTTACTTATGTTTTTCCCATTAAAAGTATTAAAATAACTTTTTTTATTAACACTTTCTTTGCGCTTTATTATCCTAGTTTAAAGATTATTTTTAGTTGGTTTTCTATGTATATTTTAAAAATATGTTTAACAATTTTTTTATCCTATTTCTTTCTTTCGTTACTTTACATAGTGACAATAATTACCTTAAATGCCAAAAGAATCATACTATAGTCTTATCTTTGGTATTGATTTCATTGCACATAATAAAAGTAAAACCTTAACCTCACATCCAATGATAAAAATTATTGTTTACTGTTTTCGGTTTTTTCAAATTATTTTTAAAGTATTTAAAAAATACTTTTAAAATTTAACATAAAAAAACACCACACAACGCTTAGTTTTGAATGCGATAAAACCAAATATTTAGTCTTCATTGGACAATCACATTATACATAAAACAAATAAATTACTTATTGTTAATATTTAATAGGCTGTTAAGTTTGGGCAAAATTTTATATTACAGGAAAAAATTTACAAAAATTTTTTACACAATGTATTATTTAAGTATACAAACAAACGTTTTAAGAGGTCATGAGTTTAATTAACTGATCTAAAAAATAAAAATAAAAATGGGTAAATGGAGTTTTTAATTGAATTAATGGGCTAGCAGAAGAGCACATACACAAAGCAAAAGGTTTACATACAAATAACTAAATCTTATATTTTTGCCGGCATTCTTTGAGTTTGTATCTTGAATAAGCAAACCCGTTTGGTCGTAGATATCTGAAAATAATAAAAAAGTTTATTCAATTTCTGAAATTTATAGTACCTGCTGTTAAAATTTCTACAAATTTTACTTGTATATCCGTAATTCTTAGTTCTATTATTAAAGAAAAACAAAGTGTCCAATCTAAAAAGAGCCCATGATATGGTCATCCTAGAAATGGTAAGTGACACGAAGTAAGTTTAAATAGTTTTAAAATTGTGTTTAAAAAGTGTTTCTGGAGATGTAGGTAGAAAACCTTAAAATTAATAATTTATTTTATTTTTTCGGGTCTAAATTAAAACCTAATTTGGAAATAAATTGCATCTTGGCATTGCCACTGTTTTTACTTTTTTAAATAGTGGTCTTTTATTTTAAATGCGACGTTTCGTTTTCGTTTGATCAATATTAACTTTTTTTTCAAATACGGTCCTCATATTCTAATAATAAAATAAAGCTTACTTTTATGCAAATTAAATTATGTTTTAAACCCTACATTTAATAATATTTAAAAAAAAACAACCTAGAGTTTAATAAACCGCTACCATTACACTATTAAATACGGTCCTGATATTTTGTATTTAAAAATTTAAAGGCAATTATATGTTAAACTTAACAATTTATGTACGGTAATATCGTTATTTTTCATAATTTTGCATAAAGAGTAAACACAACATTTTTAATTAATAAATTACATAATAAAAACCCCTAGAATGATTAAATAATATTTTTGCATATCGTCGTGGGATTTTAATATCAAAATATTAAAGCCAATTTTATTTTTTAATTATGTTTAACCGTGATACAGACCTGTATTTGTTAAAACTGGTTTAGTAAAAAACACATAACCCCGCTAGAGCACAAAAAATAAATAAACAAATGATTTACTGATGATAATAACATTTTTTACGCAATTTGTTATAGTTTTACTCAAGCCTTTCTTCAAGCAAAATATTTATATGAGAAAATCCTTGAAAACAAATAATAAATAAGTTGGTAGTAGATATTTTTTTATTTAACATTGACGTTATGATTTTTAATCGGCATAATATTATAAACAAAATTGTTATTAAGGATCATTTCGTCAATGGTAAGTAAAACAAATTATTTACCAATCAACTTAATTATTTTCTTTTTCGAGGTTTGCTAATATTCTGAATAAATATCAGTTAATTTTTTTAAAGATTTTGGCTTGAGGTAGATATACCTTAGTAGATTTATTGTTTGTGCACTGGCGTAGTTATGCGTTTTTCTTTTTGCTAAACTTGTGTATTATTATCTATTAAATTTAGAAAAATACAAGCCTGTATTTTAGTTAAAACAAAATGTAAATTTAAAATTAAAATCGCTTTAAAATTTTGATATTAAAATTTTAGAATCTTATTTAAAAAATGTTTTTTTTTAATTTAATATTGTACAGAAAATTAACGTTTCATTTTTCTGTTAAAATTTTGAGCTCCCAGTTAAAAAATGTATCTTAGAAATGCTAAGTTAGTTTTTTGCTCTGCGTTGATTAAATAGTAGGTTGTTATTTTAAAATTTAAAGTTTATCAATTTTATTAATTGTCTAGATATACAGATTCGTAATACGATTAGGTCTAAATGTGTAACACATCATTTAATTTGTATTAAAATTGGCTTTTATATTTTAATGGTAGAATACTAGGGCCGTATTTAAAAAAATAAGTTGATAATGTTTAAATGTGTGACACATTATTTAATTTGTATTAAAATTTAATGTTTAAATACTAAGGCAGTATTGAAAAAAAGTTAATAATGATCGCACAAAAAACAAAACGTAGCTGTAGCTGGATAACCATGGGGTTTTAAAAAAAGTAAATACTGGAACATATACAGGTCGGATAAGACCACAGTATAAAATTATTTTAGTCTATACAGGGTGTCTCAAAAAAGTGTGACGTATCAAAGTTATATTTTTTAAATGGAACACCCTATATTTTATGACGGTTTTAGATTCTACTTTAAAAAATAACTCAAGTTTGTTTATAGTACTAAGTGTCTAATTTTATTCGTTTTTGTGATATTTGATTTTTTGAAAAATGCAGAGGTAAAATTAAATTGATTTTACTTTAACACTTTAAACTTTTAAAATGTGTAACAAGATTAGAAAAAGTCTGCCATATCATACGTAGGTCAAATCAAGATCAAATATTGTACAGGGTGATCAAAAATAATTTCAATTTTTCAGAAAATCAAATAGCCATATCTCTCTTATTTTAAATGGAACACCCTGTATTTTTTACGTCACATGATGACAAATAAAATACTCTTTCAAATGGTGTATAGGTTGCCTATACCTATCTTTTGTGCTTTTTAGTAAAATCTGTTTTTACAAATTTTTAGTCCAAATGTTTATTTAAATTAAAGTTGGCTGTGACATAGCAGCCATTAATATTTTCTTAAGAAAATAACAACGACCATTTATTGATTACTAGTGTTTTAGTCAGTTTAAAAGAAATTTCAATGATTTTAAATAAAAACCCTTCTTCTACAACAACAAGATGATATAATACTGGTAGGATGTGAAAAAAATGGTTTACTTTAGTCTAGAGTTAATCCTGAAAAATATTCCAGGAGAAACCATCTGATAACCTTAATAGTTGCTTTAAAAAATTTGACACAGTGATTATGGATAATGGAAGAAACGAGTTATAGGTCACAGAATGTCGTCATAACTGACCAGAGGCGTTATTAGGATTGTTTAAAAACACAAGTTTTATCATTACCACATTCAGCTGAAATAAGTGTTATTGGAAGTAGCATTATAAGCAACTAATGAATTTTTTCTGTGAATTTTAAAAATAGTGGCAGATAATACAAAATCTTTTAATTTTGTGCTTTTTTCCAACAAATTTACATTTTGCAATAACGGCTTAGTAAATAGGCATAGCTATATCACAGCCTACTTACATTTAAATAGACATTTGGAATAAAAATATGTTAAAACGGAATTTACTTAAAAAGTATAAAAAGATAGGTATAGGCAACCTATACACCATTTGAAAAGAGCATTTGGTTTGTCATCATGTGGTGTAAAAAAATACAGGGTGTTCCATTTAAAATAAGAGAGATATTGCAATTTGACTTTCTAAAAAATTGAAATTATTTTTTGATCACCCTGTATAATCTATGATCTCGATATGACCTACGTATGATAAGGCAGACTTTTCCTAATCTTGTAACAAATTTTAAAGTTTAAGGAGTTTATATTGTTAAAATAAAATTAATTTAATTGCACCCCTGCATTTTGAAAAAAAATCAAATATCACAAAAACGAATAAAATTAGACACTTGGTACTATTAACAAACTTAAATTATTTTTTATGTAGAATCTAAAACCGTCATAAAATATAGGGTGTTCCATTTAAAAAAATATAACTTTGATACGTCACACTTTTTTGAGACATCCTGTATAGAGTAAAATAATTTTATACTGTGGCCTTATCCGACCTGTATATGTTTCAGTATTTACTTTTTTAAAAACCCCATGGTTATCCAGCTACAGACCGTGTCGAATATGGTGGGCCACCTGTATAAGTACATGTTGTTTCTTTGATTTTATAAACAAAGCTGTGGTAAATTTTTAAATTATAAACTTTAAAAATTTTTTTGGTACACTCTGTATTATTTAAAAATAGATATTTTAATAACCAGCTTACGTACGTGTTTAAAAATATAGGGGTTGCCATTATACAAGGTGTGTCAAACATTTTGAGTTTTTTTTAATTATATAGGTATGGCTTTGACATATTTTTTTGGGCAACCCTATGGCGATACCTTTGTTTAAATACTATATTCAATATAAAACAGTTTTTATTCGATAAACAGATGTGTGTAGAGTCGTTTTCTATTCGGATTTTGTACTCTAAGCAATATCACAAAGTGTTGTATTTTAAAAGATTTAAAAAATAACTAGAGACAATATTATTGCTTTAAACGAGCTGCTCCCTAATATAACGGATTGAAACAAATAAGATTTTGATAGCTTTAAAGTTATACAAGTACAATTATTACCAACTTCTTTATTTTATTTAAAAAAGTCGCGCCAAAACATACCTTAAAAGCACTCCTCTGAAATTAGTAAAAATAGGATACGCCACTTTGGGATATTAACAACGAGTTTTTGCATAAGTAGAATATAGAATTATAAATTAGAAAAAAAACATATCTTTACACCGTCAACAAGATTTTGGTACCAACCCTATATACATTATTAAAAATTTTAAATTGTATAGTTTATGCCTGATTATAAAGTCATTAAAAGGTTTGAACAAAATAATACCACAAATTCCTTGGACCAAAATACGACGATCTAACCCAATTTGTCATCGTTTTTGTTTAATTTTTGTTATTTTATTTTTTAATAAACAATTTTTATTAAAATTTGGTATTGAAAAGATTTTCAGGGCATGAAATTGAAATACGAACCACCTGCAGTTTTTTCCTTAGGTTCAAAGTATCATAACTTTTTTGCCTCGGTATATTATAATTTTAGTGAAGACTATATTTAATTCTCTTATATATATATTTTTCGCACAAAAAAGGTATACCTAGCAAATATCGCAACCGTTCTTAAGATATTTCAGAAGAAACTTTTATACAATACAAAAGTGTATCATTGCTTTTATTCACGCTTTATCTGGGTCCCCAGGTAATGTCCAAAAATTCTGTACAAAATGCTACCACAAATTTTTTGAGCCAAAATACAACAAACTTATTCAAGTTTTTTTGTTGAAAGCTGCTGGTTTGCAAGATATAGGGTGTTAAATTTTTCATTTATTTTTTGACTTGAACAGCCTGTATCTCGCAAACGATCAATTTTTCATCAAAGGCATTTTTGGTTAAATTGTTGTATTTTGGCGTAAGAAAATTTTAGTACTAATTTGTATAGGCCCTTTAGAGAAACCCGGGTGATCTAAATAATGCGTAAAGATAAGTGAAAGAAATTTTTTATCGAAATTAAACGTTTAATTTATAATATCTTAGAAACGGTTTCTCGTAGCCATACTTGTTAAGTATGCCTTTTTGTGCAAAAAGTGTGGTAGAAGAAAATAAAAAAATAATGACACTTTTACCAAAAGCAACGGACTGCAGGTGGCTACCTTTACATTTAACCCCAAAAATATGTGTAGCTTTTGATTTCTTACTTTAGAAAAAACTTTTATGCCAAACTTTGTAAAAGAAATATTAATAATAAATAATATATTTAAAAATTTTTAAAATTAAACCAAAACTTAGTCACCATGAATAACTTTTCGACTAAGGTAAATTGCGCTAGATCGTTAGAATTCTATGGTGGCATTTTGTACAGATAATTTAGAGACTGCATACCTCTATAATTACTGTACTGTACCTGAATACCTACGAAAAAAGAAATTTTAAAAGTTTTATAGATTATAAGTAGATAAGCTTTGTCAGACATCTTACTTACCAAGGTAAGTATTACTTACCACTTTACATACTTTATAATGTTATGGACACTACTCTTACAGAACGATAATAATTTAAATATATTAAAAATCCATTAATATGTTATATTAATAATCTCTTTAAATAATTTGAATTTATATTGTTTTTAAAATAAAAATGGTGTACATTTTTAATATTTACTTAATGAAAAAAAATTTCTTGTTAAACAAAATATTTTCTAATATCTACTTAAAAGTTTTTAAATTGTTAAGGGTTTGTTGTGTTTCCCTAATAGATTTTAAAAACAGATATAGTACATTGGTAAGAAGAAATCGTTCCTATTAATATTTATTTTGTTATTTTAAAAACGCGTTACAACTGCAACAACTTTTTAAATCAAGAAACATTAATAAAACTTTAAAAATTCTTACCCGTTGGTACTCCATTGGAAAGCTTGGAAGGTTTTGGTATGGCTGTTAAAAATAAAATTTACAATTAGGAGCATTTTATTTAAAAATTTAGTAAATTATAAAAAATAAGCAAGTTACCTGTTTAAATTTAATATAATATACAGTATAGTATTGTCAGGGAACAACTATTTTTGTATTTATAATAAGTAAACTAACCATTTCTAATTTTTCTATATAAGTTTGCCCACTTAACATTAAATCTTATTTTTCTAACTAAGCAAATTAATGGTTTATAAATAATTCTTTAAAATCAAACAAATTTACCTCTTTCGCAAATAATCAGTGTAGGGAGTTTAGCTCTTGTTTCGCGAAATATATGAAAATTAAACAAAATTTACCTGCTCTGCAGTTTCGGTCCTTTTCGGAGTTCATAAAACCTATTTTAAAGAATATGTAATAAATCACCAAATTCGCAGAATTTGTAAAATAACGTCAATTGGAAAATAGTTTTGGTCAATTTGATATCAACAAGAAACGCGCGTCAGTCCGCGGTTAAAAATAAAAGCAATTTAAAAAGCCATGTTCAGTACAAAAAGTAATGGTGTCCCTCCAGTAACCAGATTAATGTAACTATTATTTACTTTGTGTATTTCAAAACTGTTCCACCATCCTCAAATCTAATTTTAGTTATTATTTATTTTAATAAATAAAATTACGTCATTATTTTAATTAACATCTTTAATTTAAATACTTAAAGATACGTCTCTAGTTCACCCCAAAGCAGGGTGTCACGCTATATTTTTTACAATATTTTTAAAAGTAGCCAGGGAAATCCGAGAATAAAACCACTTGGGGAATCATTTTTTGAAAACGGGAAAGTACGGGGATTTATTGTAAATAGTGGAAAAGTACGGAAAATCCTTTTAAATTATGGGAAATTAGAGGAAATTATTAAAAACTTTTGGAGTATTATGGAGAATTCTAAGACAATATTTATTGGTAAATTGGAGTTACAATATGTATAATAGGTATGTCTGAATATGGTAGAATATGTAAGTAGTTTAGTAGTGATATTTAAAGGAATTTTGCTTGCTATTGTCTTTATTTTTAATTATTTAGACAATTTTCAGTTTAAACTGTTTACCATTTTTTGCATACTTGTACATTTTTTCTTGTAAAACAGATGAAATAAATAGTTTATACATTAGTGCAACACATGTGACAAATATTTTTCCCCTTTAAAGATGCCAGTATCAAAGAAGTTTGCACATTTAAATATTGTTTTAAATTCTTATCAACTTTCTTTTTTTTCATATTAATACAATAATGGGATATAACTAAAAATACAGGTACTTTACCCTTAAGCAAACTTCTATTTTCTGCCAAACGCCGTAAATACCTGATAGAATTTAATATCTTATGGTTGCCTTTTAAATTTTGGACCATGTAGAATAAAATTACTTTTAATATAAAATGACTTTTTGGGTTAAATAAAAACAAAATGACCCCAACTTACGTAACCAAAGTGTATATTCTGTATATTCTTTAGAAAATTACTTACAAAAAAAAAAAAATATTAAGCGGGATGTTTTATTTAGACTAAATTTAATCCCTTTTATTTTAAAATAAAAATAATTTTTTAAATAATTTTTAAAACTAAGTAAAAATAAATACACTATATATTTATTTCACGAATTTTTTAACTATAAAAAATTAGCAAACTTGGCTTAGTTTTAAGCCCACTGAAGTACCCTGTTCAGTTCAGGCAGGTAAAAATCAGATTGAATTGGTGTAAAAACGTTCTTTTTGCCTTTTTCTATTACATTAGAAAAAAAGGCAATTAAAAAGAGATTTTATTTTTAAAAGGAGCTTTCTATTTTTGCGCCTTAAAGTCGGGAGCCAGGAGATAATTTACTTTTAAGTGTAAGCCACAGATCTAGGGTTTAGTTTATACAAAGCCACCAGTGCAATGTTATTATTTAAAAACCATAAAATATTTTAAAGACTACCGAGTTACTTATTTAGATAAGAGTAGAGTAGATTATTTTTAATTTATTATTTAAATGAACTATAAAAAACAAACATAGAAACATTTTAAAACAGAAAGTAGAAAACAGTTTTAGAAAAAATAACAGTAAAAATTTGTCTTAAAAAACATTTTAACCTTTGTCCAATAATTATATCTTAAAAAACCTATTATAAGAATTTTTAATGGTGACAGTCATATTATTATGAGTAAGTGATGTCTTTAGAAACTTTAAATAAAACTGCCCATCTATTAAAGAGAGTACTAAATTATTTATTTTTTTGCTACATAAGTTAAAACATCGCATAAAATAAAATTAAATGGAAAGTTTTTAAAAATTTTACTAATACCGATATTTTTTAAATTTTTTAAAACCTACTACCGGCTAAAAAAGTCATATTAGATATAACTGAATTAGCTTAAAGCGCTCTATTTGACACAAGAAATAGGTTATGAAATTTTGTAACTGTTTATTTGGGACATGTATGTATATATTTTAAAATAACTTTGTAATATCTTTAAAAAAATTGATTTAATATTAAATTATTCTGCAATTCCTCTTAATTTACCCTTGGAAGGAGTGCACTAATGTTAAAATTATAAACCAACATAATAAAACAAGTAACCTGCTTAGCATTAAAAAAAATATACATGGTGTCAGAGAATATGTGGACAATTCCACAGATTCATATTATTTAGAGACTGTTTACGGATGTGGTTAACAAGAGGACAAATTACTGTTCCTGATAAAAATAAAATTTGCTTGTAAAAATATGATTTACGACAAGAAATGTCAATTTTGTATACAGGTCCAAAAACATGATTTTTTGTTAAAAGGCTACCTTTATCTTTATATCTTAACCAAATGTTGGTTAGAATATTTATTTAAAAAACCATTTTAATAAGTTCATGATTTAACAGGGATATAAAAAAGATTTACAAAACTGATTTCAAAGTTTGTCAAAAATAAATTATTTAATTTTTTTTTATAAAATAGCCTAAAAACTTCCATATATTTTTTAAACACCTGCTTTCCCCCAAATTTATAAACAACACATTTGTTTACTGTAAATAAATGCGCCAAATATGGGATTAAATAAAATTTTAAATATATTTTTTTAATTACAATCAAAATCCAAATTTAAAAAATTTTCCTAAAAATAAAAAATAAAGATAGTTTACTCATGAAGAAACATAATGTTTTTCAAGTTTTTGCAAACCCTCTATACAAAATTTATATTTTATCTTTGCGAATTATATTTTTTGCAAGCAAACATTTTATCACAAATAAAAAAATTTCGCATTCTTTTTTTCTGTCCATTTGCCCATATGACAGGTCTCTATATTTTTTCAATACGAGAAATATTAGTTAGGACTCCTGAGGATAGTGTAAAGTGTAAAACAATTGCATTTTTGATTACATTATTGGCGGATTAAACCCAACACCAGATTGTAACACTGATAAAGAAATAAAAATAGCATTTCCTAAAAGCTTAGCAAAGTTACACTTTAAATTTTGAAACGGGTGCGTATTGTATGGGATTTAATAATCTTTAACAATTAGAGCAAAATTATGCATAGAATAAGGGGGCCTATGTTAAACCGACAAAAAATAGTAATAAAAATTCTAGATATCAGCTTGAGATTGTGTTGTCTCCCGACGCGAAGTGAGGGCACACAACAAACCGAGAGCTAAAATCTATTTTTTTCCATGTATATGACATATTTTTTTGTAATAAGAAAAATGATAAATTAGATTTATTAAACATTTAATTTAATTTTAATGAAGCTACAAAATCAATTAAGTGAGATTTAAAGTTTCAAACTAGTCGTCTCTTGTATGTAAAACGGCAAGTATATCTGATTTCTATGGAAACCTATAAAATAATTAAATATGCGGTAATGTTACTTTGGTATTTGACGTATTTAAATTTAGAATTAAGTGTGGTTGTGTATTTGGTGTTTTAAATAATATAAAGGTAAAAAAATGACTAATTTTACTTTTAATATAAAGAAAATGCACAGCTAAGGAGGTGAATCTTGCCTGCAAACCTCTTAAAAATAAAAAAGCGCCTGGACCAGGAGACATCCCAGCAGAACTATTAAAATGTGGAACAAAATCCTCATTCGCACTACTGGGAGAACTCTTTACTAAGTGTTTAAATGGCGAGACCCTTCCAAACGAATGGAAAATAGCTTATCTGTCAACTGTTCATAAAAAGGGAGACAAAAATAACTGTGATAATTATCGTGGAATATCGGTTACCAGTACTATTGGAAAAGTATACACGAAGATAATAAAGCATAGAATCGAAAATGAATATAGGGACATGGAGGCTGAAGAACAAGCAGGATTTCGTGCAGGCAGATCAACTATAGATCATATATATTGCCTAACCCAACTTATGGACAAAAAAGTAGCTTTTAATCAGGAACTCCATTTACTTTTCATAGACCTCAAGAAAGCCTATGACACTGTACCCCAAATTAAGCTATGGGAAGCACTGGAAAAAACAAACATTAATATAAACTTATTAAAAGCTATAAAAACCTATACAGTGGTAGTATGGCCCAAATAAAAGTGGGAAATAGGCTTTCAGAACAGTTTGAGATAAATAAAGGTCTAAAACAGGGCTGCTGTCTCTCTCCAAAACTTTTCAAAATATACCTGAAACAAGTATTAAAAGCTTGGAAAAGAAAGTGCGGGTCCATGGGTATACCACTGGACGTTGACACCCTACTCTTCACACTGTGTTTTGCTGACGACCAGATACTGATAACCCAAGATTATGAAGACATAGAATATATGACCCGCAAAATAATTGAAGAATACCGCAAATGGGGGCTGGAGGTAAATATAAATAAAACAGAATATATGTGCATCGGTGGAATAAACCAAGACCTGGTACTAGAAAATGGGCAAAGGATAAGGCACTGCAAAGAATATAAATACCTGGGATTAAACATCACAGACGACGGAACTCTAGATAAAGCAATTCAAGAACGCTGCACGCAGGGAAGAAAGGCAATAGGCATGTTAAA
This sequence comes from Listronotus bonariensis, assembly GCA_014170235.1. Classification (NCBI taxonomy): domain Eukaryota; kingdom Metazoa; phylum Arthropoda; class Insecta; order Coleoptera; family Curculionidae; genus Listronotus; species Listronotus bonariensis. The sequence continues at coordinate 119,183 of JACEGR010001373.1, read as the reverse complement.
TAGTATACTCTGGGACCAAACTATTTCGAAAAAAAACAAACACAGAATATATAATTCTATAGTAAAATCTATAGTCACATACAGTAGTGAAGTTTGGCCACTGAAAGAAAAAACCGAGAAATCACTGAGAGTACTAGAGATGGATTTCTGGAGAAGATCGGCAGGTAAATCACGCCTAGAAAAAGTACCAAATGACACTATAAGGGACATAATGGGAGTCAACCTAGACATAGTGGAAGATGTAAAGATAAAACAACTCAGATGGTATGGCCACGTTCAACGAATGGAAGAAGAAAGATTACCCAAAAGGATTTTAAAGTGGACCCCCACAGGAAGAAGAAAAAGAGGCAGACCCAGAAAAAGTTGGATAGAAGGGGTACAAACTGAAATGAGGGAGAGAGGCTTGGCGGATAATGAATGGAATGATCGACAACAGTGGCGATTGGGTATCGGAAGACGGCGCAGAACGTTATAAAACCGATATATATATAAAAAAATGTAAGTAGTGTATAATAAAGTAATTTAAAAATATAAATATTACCTACTTGCAGGGCCGTAATAATTGTTTGAGGCGCCCTAGGCTAGAATTCCCGGAGCGCCTTTTTTCCAGCAAAACAAAAAGGCATTTTCCCCTCCGTGGCGCCTATTATCCACCAAAAAAATGTCCTTTTCGCCGTAGCGCCTATTTTGAGTGCCAGGCGCCTTACTTTAATGACCAAAAAAAAAGGTTCCCTTCTTATCGCACCTATTTCATTCCAAAGCACCTTATTCATAGAGAAATTAGTCATCAAAAATCCCCACCCGACCTAAACTTGTCTGGCACCCTAGGCTGTAACCTAGTCAGCTTAATGGTTAATACGGCACTGCCTACTTGTACGTATATCAAGTAATTTCATGAAAAGTGACATTTTAGTAGCTGGTAATAGAAATAAAATGTTGGATTTTTTTTGTCACGAAAAATATTTAATTCTACTCTATTTAAGCCAAAAATTTTCAAAAACGCTTTTATTTTTCAATAATAAAGGAAGCTAAGAATAAATGTATTTTTAACGACACCATTCGAAGAAATTTTAACTAATATTTATTTCATATTTTTTTATTATTTTTAACAATTATTTTAAAAATTATTATTTTAAAATAACTTCACATATCTTTGTAAAAAAAATTATAGAAACTTGTCATATTATTTATTATTAGATTGCCGGCATATTCTGAGACACCCTGCATACATGCAAACAAAAATTTAACTTACCAAAGAGTTGAATGGTACCATCAGTTTCACCAAGCGAATTTTTAGCCATACATCTATATTTTCCATAATCTATGTTTTTGACTGGATCTATTTTTAACTTCATATGAATTTTATAACCGTGAGTTTTTTGACTTGGTTCGTATTTTCCATCTATAAATTAAATAAGGCATAATAATATACTATAATAACTTATTTAAATAACAGTGCATTTCCATTAAAACGGCCATCCTGTATATTTTTGTTATTTGTACACTAAGACCTAAATAAAAACTAAAACACGTCAATGCAGTGTTATTGTAATTAGTTGTGTTTTTCTATTTAAAATATGTACAATGTACCGGCTGTCTTATTTAAAATTTGGCCCCCAGTATATAGTGCAAATTTTGTCGAAAACTACTGAACTGATTTTAAAGATATAAATATCAAAATATAACCTTTTAAGATAAGGTATCACCTGCCCTCTTTTCCTTTTTGAACTTTTTAACATTGATGTTGGTGATTAAAGAGAATAACACTTAACAGGTAAATTTTGACACGAATATACAGGGTAATTTAAAAACGCAACTTTTAAATAATTAAATATGTTATTTAAGATGCTTTCAACATGTGGAATAAATAGTTATATGAGTACCGTTGTCAGATTACCCAGTTTTATGCACCACGTATTTTTTTCATTTTTTTTTTTATAAAATGCCCCATTTATTTTTATTGCAATAAATTAGGCGGACCAAATTTGGTAGGTGTCTAAATTTTCAAAATTTGGTTGCCGAGATATGATACACTATACTTTCAGCCAGAAGTAATTTAGCGCCTAACTTACTTTAAAATCGCTAAAATTGTGTTTACAAATAAAGTGTTTAGGGGTTTTTGGGCATGCGTAATTAATTAGGTATATCAGTATTGTTGCCAAAAATCGCGGTGTTGTCATATCTCGCCAACTTCAAGAGATTGAATTTTGATAATTTGGAATCCTACTATAGTTGGCACGTTCCTTTTATTGCAAATAAAATAAATAGGGCATTTTATTAAAAATATTACAGGAAGCGCAAAGCTGGAGCATCTGGAAACAATGCTATCACTATTTAATTCTACTTGCCCAAAAACCTTTAAATACCAAAACAATGCCGATATTATCACTTCCTTAATCACAGGGATCCGGTAATTTTAACCGACGAGGCTTTCAGATTTGTCAAGATCATGGCATCCGTCTCACTTGCGCTTATATGCGCCTGTGTATCTTTCTGGTACATAGTTTTGGTTAAATAATTTTATCATTGTTTTAACAAAAAAATTCTAAAACTGTATTAAATGCAAATTAATAATATGTAATTACCAATCCGTATACCTTAATAATAGAAAAAAAGTTCTTGTTGTCCACGTATGATAAAAAAAACAACTGGTCAAAATGACCGACAGACTGTGGTTATGTTCCAGAAACGGCACCTCTGATGTTAGTAGGTATTGCACATGAAGGGTTACATTCTTCATGTGCAATACCTTCCAGATACCAAATTTGGTAAATGCAGCTTTAGTGGTTTTAATGATATTTAAGAGCCGCAGTACTTTTTACTAACCTAGTTTGTCTCCATAAAATTAAAAATTGACTTATTTTACAATTTCTCTTATAAGCAAACAATGAACAGAATTATACGAAATTGCTCATTTCAATTGGAATGCACTGTATACAATTATTTAATTATTATACCGCGCGTTTTCCAAAACTTCAATAAGTAATTTTTACATCGTTATATGAAGAAAAATTTTTAAAACATATATTTAGAGATGCTTTATTTATAAAATATAGTGTTTTGTTGGTTGCTTAAATAAAATATACAACCACACACAAAAAGTCAGTGAATTTTTTTTCCTAGCAATATTGGCTATAAATAGTACCGACTGAAACGCCATTAAATCCAATAATTTTAAGTAAGTTAACGTAAAATAAAAGCCCTATTACATTAAATACTGTTACAAATTTTAACCAAATTGGCACCCGGATATTGTGGACATTTATAAAATATTGATTTTTTTTCTTTAACACTCTGTATTTTAGAAATAAAGTAACTTTTGACATATGGTAATAAGAGATTATATTTTAGAAAAAAATATACGAAACTAACCAAAACTAAACATTGAAGTTTCTTTTATAGTACGAAACACCCTATAATTAGGGTGAGTCACTTTTATGGGAAAAAAAATCTTAACGAGCTTAGTGACAAAAAGTGCTAAATTATGAGTATAAGGAAAATATAAAAATTGTTAGCAATCGAAATTTATCTTTTGCCTTTAAAATCATGTAAATTTAACAAAAATATGCTAACTTCTGTATTATTAATGATACGTACATGTATATCTATTTAATGGTGATTATTTAAAAAAGTTATTTTTTTTGTAAAAGATCAAAAACATAATTTTTAAATTGTTTTTATGTTAGCATCACGTTAATCACCCGAAAAATATTACAACTTTGCTAAATTACTGACATCGTATCTTTAATAATAAAGAAGTTAGCAATACTGCCGACTTAAGTTTGACCACCCTGTATAAAATATATAAAGCACACACAAATAATATAACAGGTATTATCGATATATGTAATAAAAAGTCCCAAATAAATAGTAATTTTGTGTTTATTAAAGCACACATAGTTTCTACGAAAAAAAGGCAATAAGCCTTAAAATAAAGCGTTCAGTTCGTCGTAAAATACTTTTTGCTGTCGAGTTTTGGCACTGTTTAAAAAAATCTCTCTTTCTTTGTTTGATAACGTAAAACGACCAAATCTTTGGTTACAGCTTTGAGTGCTCTTTCTGCAACATGTGTGTAACAAGGAAGGCATAATACAAACTGTTGCAAATTCGAGGAACACCATTGGGATTTGGGAAACGGTAAGAGATACAGGGTTGATTAAAGTGGGGCAAAGTTGCGCATTTTTATTCTTAACACTATTCTGTTTAAAAAATTTAAAAATTTGCAGCCATTCTGAAGTAATCCGGCAAAAACCGAAATTTTGCGAAACAGTTTTTATTGTATTTTGGTTTATTTAAACAGATATTTTAAAACTAACGACACATTAACATTACCAATTTTTCTGTTCTAGAAAATAATGTCACTAACTTTGAAATCTGACGTTTCGTCTTGGAGCCACCATCATCAACTTTGTTTTTTTTTTTAATGGGCGGAATATTTGGTTTTTAGGTTAATAAACTCGTATTTAAATTCTAAAGACAACGATATATTACAATTTACATTTATGCGACGTTTTGAACAAAAAACCATAATCCAATGTTTTTTCCATTAAAAATAACGTTTTTATTCCAAACGATTTTGAAAATTTCCATTTGAAGGTAAGTATGTATCCATTTATTTCTATTAGTAGGTACTTATTTTTATTCCTTTTATAATTTATTTATTCCTAATTTAACTAACAAGCTACAAGAATTAAGGTAATTTACATACATAATAAAATAAATTTAGTGACATTATTTTATAAAACAAAAAAAAATGGCAAGGTTAATGTGTCGTTAGTTTTAAAATATCTTTTTCAATAAACCGAGAAAAAATAAGAACTGTTTCGCAAAATTTCGGTATTTGCCGGATAATTTCGGAACGGCCGCAAATTTTAAAATTTTTAAAACGGAATATTGTTAAGCAATAAAATAGGCAACTTTCCCCCAATTTAACCAACCCTGTATCTCTTACGGTTTCCAAGATCCTAATGGTGTTCCTCGAATTTGGTAACAGCCTGTAATGTAAATTGTCTTTTTGTTTTAGTTTATAAGAAATTAAAAAGTTTCTTAAAATATAGTTTATAACAGCGGTGGCTCAGTTATATCTTGTTGGCAGTTTATAAAGCCATAATTATTGCATTAAAAAGTATAGTAACTAAACTAAGCGTTATTTATTTTTTAATGTAGCTGGTATAGCTTTCAAAATTCGACGTGCAGCCAACTCACAATAATTGTGTGTTTGAGAATATGTTATCATTGCAAGCAGTAAGTTTTCTGGGTGTGCAAAAGAGCTATATCTTTAAGTTACTGAGTCAATAATGGTTTTGAAAGTTAGTGTTTATAAAACAAAATGGCTTCACTCACTTCCATACTTTCCTTTAGTTACTTAAAATTTTGAAGAAAAAAAATTTTAAACTTTTCCTATTTTAGTTTCACTCATATTAAAAAAAAAAAAAATCGCGTGCCCAAATTTTAAAGTCGCGTGCTAACTTGGGCACGCGTGTCATTGGCTCGCCATTACTGATCTAGACCCTACTGCCATCAATATATTGAAACTAATGTTTTAATGGTTATTAGATTATATGCAATTAATAAATAATCCAATGTAAGGGTATATCCAACCCTTTATCAAGCATCCGTATAATACCTCTCAGTTGCCTAGCGGTTCGTTAGTCTATTATTAGGCTGTGTTCTTTTGTAGGTATTTTTTTTAATTTTTAGGGCAAGTACATTTTAAAAAATCCTGCCACGTACAAGACAAAATATTAAACTAAACTTTACTGTCAAGACGAAACTGTTTTTAGGTATGTTTACTTATGTGACATAAGAAGATTTGTGTATATTAAATAATATGCTTGCACAATTGCGTTTATTCGTTTTGGTGTCTCTGTAGGAGTAAAGGATTTTCCACATATTTTTATAAGCTTTGCAACTACAATGGTCTTAATTTTTTAAACGTTGGCTCTTTTTAGTTACCCTCTTACATTTTACCCTCTGTCGGGTCCACTTATGAAATTTTATTACATCTTTATAGGGTGGCAGTATGCTGTCTTTAATTCATATAAATTACCAAATAAGAGCCACTTCCAACTTTTTCAAGAACGTTTTCTTTTTCTGATGGAGAAAAACAAACGACCCCACTTAACTACCATAAGCGCGATACTGATTGTTTTACCGAATAACTTATTTTTTCCTCGACCGTTAAAAAATTTGCTGTTTTTTACTCGTTTACATAAAGTTAAAGTACCTACTCCATTCCAGTACACTACATAAAGTGTAAAAAAGAGCTTTTTTAACACTTTAAAGCTTTTTTGTTAGTTTTTGCCTAATTCAATAAACTTAAATATCAATTTATGCAATGTAAACAGTAAACGCGACATCAACTGAATCAAGCGGTCACCTTGGATTTCGTCATTATTTCTTTAAGTTCATGTGTCACTAGTTTTAAAATTTGACAGTTTGCAAATTTTAATAGAAATTATTAAAAATACTAATAATGAATTTGTGTGAACTAAGAAATTGAAAAGGAATTTATGCTGTTTTAGTATTATTTCTACAAAAAGAAAGTACATAAAATTTTCTAATATTAAAAAATAAATACATAGGTATGAAGAGGGTAATTGTCTCGTAAACAATAAGGGGGCTATGATTTTGTGTGGCCATATAATGGCTGTGCTGCAAAAATTAAAATTATTAAGTTTAGATATATAAAACATGTTTAAAAATGGTATTTTTGAAATTTTTTATACGATCGTGGAAAAAATATAGTATAATGTGTCTTTTTTACTTATTGGATTGCCACACTTGCCTAATGGCTCGTGCTGTCAAACTTTTCATTAGTAAAAAAAGTATAACTTTATGTACTTGTTACATAAATTACTAATATTTTATCTAGCACCTTTATACTTCCTTGTACAAGGAAAAAGTGGCAATATTTATAAAAACTTACATATAAATTATGATATAAATAACTAGAAAACAGTATTAAACACGTGGCGTCAAAAAATAAATATTTTTTAAAGTTTGATTGCAATACGAAAGCAATAAATGTTTAATGTTAAATTTAATAAAACTTAATATTCTATTAAAAAAATAAATAAAAATAAATTAAACACCCCACTGTCCAGGGTGTCCCAACTCTATTTATACACGAAATATCTTCGCTGCTATATGACATACAAAAACAGACCTAAGGTAAAACATTTATTTGGATATACCCTTTTTACTGATAGTACTGGTTAATATACAAGGTGTTTTAAAAACATACATTTTATTGTCAAGCGGGTTTTTTAATGGAACACCTTGTATTTTTAAACAAATTTTTACGTTATATTAATTTCTACATCAAAATTGTATAACGTACTATACGTCAATTATTGCTGGTTTTTGAGATATTAGCAGTATTCTATTATTATAGTATTCATTAAGGAATAAAAGTAAAGCAAGAAAATAATATTTTGATTTTAATATTTCTCACTCTCACAATGACAGAATTTTTAAAAATAACTAGTATTTATTTCTTCTTTTTATTTTTCATGGCTTATGAGTATATCAGCATACTGCTGATATCTCAAAAACTAGCAATAATTAACGTATAGTATGTTATATATTTTTATTCTAGAATTTATTACAATCAAATCCAAATATGTTTAAATATATAGGGCGTTTCAATAAAAGAAAAAAACCAATTGAAAATAAAAATATCTTTTGGAGGAACGTTGTATATTAAATAGTCCTGTGAATAAAAAGAGTGTATTTAAATAAACGTTTTCAATGTTAAGTTTATTTTTGCGTCTTATACAGGGGCTAAGGTATTTCGTGTATAAATAGAGTTGAAACACTTTGCATATTAGACTAATTAAAAAAAAAAAAAAGAACGATCAAATATATTGTTGAAAATAATGAAAAAAAAAATCCGGTGAAAGCCACAGCCCCTAATATTAATTTTAGGAGGTATTGCATGCCTATAAATTATAATTTCTCATATGAATAACATGGAAGAGTTTGTTTTTTGTATTTTTAATTTTATAACTTTAAGGTCATTTTATTAAAAAGGATAGGCCAAATCATCTTTAAAATAGAGTTTAGTATATTCTTATTTGTTTTCCAATTTTTTAACATAACTATTAAGTATATTAAAAAATGTCTTTCCAATACCATCGTATCTTATTTTTTTTAATTATTTTTGTTTTTCTAACAAAAATTCTTTTTATTTATGTTTTTTCCTAAACTTTGCAAACATTAAAATTTTTTTAATGTATTTCTATTATTTTCTTATATATTCGCTACTAAGAAGTAATAAGGTTTGCAATAATTTTGTTTTTATATTAAGAACAAGACTTGTTTTAATGTTCGATCAAGGCTACCCCACGTTCCACAAAATCGTAAATCACAGTCAATTTATCAAAAAACTTTACACACTCATTATAACTTTTATCAAGAGGCCAAACGTTTACATCTTTTTCCATAAAATCATGGTAATCAAACGCTGTAAAAATAAACATATATTTCGATACTTTTCTGTTAACATCCTTCAAGGACTTCTTTTTTGTCTCAAAGTTTAAGTCTTTTGCATTTAAATCATTTTAATTCTTCATATTAACAATAGTGTCTTTTTTAATCTCATTTTTAACACAACCATCAAATAAAAATATAACCACAAATATCATTAACTGCTTTGTGTTGTAATAGTTTTTGCATAAAAATTAAATCAGGTTATCCAGCCAGAGTCGTAAAGTTGAAGTTAACCACGCTGTTATATAATTTGTGATGATAAACTTGCATGTTTTTAAACAATAATAGGTTTGTTCCAGCGGGCTGACAGAAATGTTTGCAACCGTCTGGATTCTGCGCACGTCAAATTTCTCGTTTCAGCAGTGCCATGTTTGGAACATCATACGATTGTTTGTTGTTCTAGCAGTAGTTTTAAGATGTTGAAAACATGTTGGAAACTGTTTGAAAAGTTTGCAAACTTTCTTTAAACATTACTGAGAATTTTTAACATATCTTTTCTGGTATTGACGTATCAGCAGTATGCACGCCTTGTTAATTTTTCGTTCCAGCAGAAAACTGTTGATAACATCTTTGACTAATGTTTGTAAAAATTTCTGCGTGCGATGGTTGCTGACATGTTTCCAAGATTCTGCTAGAACAAACTAAATATATCGCCTTAGACATCCAACATTAATTTCACAGTTAAATAAAAGTATTTGTGCAACTAAAAAAAAATGTAGAAAAGAAAAATTATTAAAAACTTGATAGTTTGGTCAAAAAATTGGATTAAAAAAAATATGATAAATTATATTTTGAAGCTAAATAACTTAGAAACGCGTCGGTTTATTTAAAAATTATATAAAACCTTTTTTGTAAAACGTTTAATTTTATATAAGACAGTTATTTTATCTAGTCTTTTGATATAGCATTAAAGAGTGATAGAATTCTAAACTTAAAAAACAAGATTTCCTTTGGTAAACATAAGGGAAATTAAAGTTTATTATGCGGAATCTCTTAATATTAATATAAAGGGATGTGGTTTAAATGGGATTTTTACATTATTTCGAAAAAGAGTAGCTTTTTTTAATTAGTCTACTGTATACTAGTTTTTTGTCAGTGGCAATTATAAAAACAAAACTTAAGTAAAAACTTACTGCTTTGCGTTATAATTTCTTCTTTCTCGTTAGTCCAATAGTTGATGGATTTCGGATACGCCTCGGTATGACACTCAAGTATTACTTCTTGACCTTCATACGCACCGACCAATTGATTTTTATCCAAACCATAGGCGGAACTATAAAATAAAAGACCTATAAAAATATTTTTAGTTACCCGACCTAAAATAAAAATAATTTTAAACTGTGCGAACATAGAACACCAGATTTTTCCTTGGTCTTACACATACAAGAACTATCTAGTAAAAACAAAAATTGGGTTTAACTTTTTATTTACTTAAGATAATTTATTATTTTTACACTTTTTTTTACGTATCTTTTAAGTCTATGTTAGTGCTGTGCAAGTTTAAAGCTGCGTCCAGACTTGCAACAATTCGCCAACCATCCGTCCAAACGGATCAACCTATTTGCGGGCTTCGGCCAAACATTCCTTCAAACAAACCAACCTATTTGCAAGCTTCTTTGATGCAAAAACCGGCAATCTCGGCATCACCGCGAAATCATTCCCAAAGTCCTTGAAACGACGTGAATTCGGTCCACGTCCACGTCCGCGCTATTCGGCGCGGCGAATTGTTTTAAATCTGGACGCAGCATTATAATAACATTCATTTTATAGAATATTGTTGGTAGAGCACAAAGTTGAGCTAACCACAAATTTGACGATTACAATATGACCTTAAGTAGAGGTGTGTAAATTAATTAATTTATTAAATTATTGGATATAAATTGGCTATTTAGTAGGCAAATAAATTATGCAACAATCTTTTGAGGTTTATCGATTTATTAATTATCCGGTTATTTAATAATTAAGCTTTTTCTAACTATGATTTGGTCAATAATTTAATTAAATATTTAATTGCTTAGCTAAAAATGTTTAAATATTTTTATAATTAATAATTAAACGGTTTTTTCTTTCTTTTACGAAGCCATACCACAATTTAAATAAATCTACAAAAACAATACTAATATAGGATATGCCTATAAAACTAATTCCATTTTTTTCCTTTGAGAGGCATACCGGAGGAATCATTTTTTCTTTTGCAAATTCCAAAATACAAATTGGACACTTTTGATTCTAAACATGTAAATGGTTTATGTCAGTACAAACTCTTGACGTGGTATAAGTATAATATTTTAAAAGATTGTATTACAAATTATTTTGTAATACATAAGCAGTATATCGGAAAACACTTTTTCCAAAAGCACTTTCTAAATATATTTTTAACCATTTATTAGACTTACAAGGAATCCCTTCCAGGTATTCTCGGCGATTTTGATAAAACCACAATATACTGTAGTTAATCCCTTACAAGTGATTTTTTTCAAATATCTTAATAAACAACACATGAGGCTAATAGAATTTTGGATAAATGAAATTATGGTTTTTATTTTTTAAAGTTATTTCGTTCTCAAAATATTTGAAAAAATAAATCAATTTGAGGGTGGATTTCAAAAATACATTTTAATCGTTAAAAATGTTTATTGACCAATAAACAAAATGTTTCTCCAAAAGCGAAACTTCCTCATTTCTTAAAAAATTGTTAACTAGCTATTTGTTATTATAGTACATTTTTTTAGTTTAGGATCTATAGATGCTAATAAAACTCTTTAACATGAACTTAGAATGAAAGTAAAATTTTAGAATTTTTTAGCAGTTTAAAATAAATGAAAGTTTTCGGGACGTTAAAAAGCAGCACTTTTTAAAAAGTTAAGTAGTGTGTAGAATTAACAATAATAAAGATGTCGTTCTGTTAAAAAAAAACAATTTATTAAACTTTGTGTAGTAAACAAATTAAAAATCATACAAATTTAAGTTCCAAATTTTTAAAATTATCTGTAAAAATAAACATTTAATAAAAAAAAATACCGTTAAAATTGTTATTTAGACCCTCGCAGATCCCTTTTATTTTTCAAATTTTAAGGACAACGTGTGCTTAATGACATTTTAAAAGCGTTTAGTTAGCCGCGAACCACTTAAAAAACGGCGTCTGACGGTTTAGCCAAAAACAATAGAAAAGGGGGAGAATCAATCTCTCATTAGAAAAGTGGCAAAATTTGAAGCACGTGTTACGGGTCTACAAGTCATGCGCACAAAGAAATGGCAATATTCTGGAAATGCGCATTAAACAAAATCCCGCTGTGTTTAGTTGATAAGCTGATAACCTTGGTAAAATATTGACTTGATTATATTAAACCACACACAAAATTATTACATTGGAATTGCGTAATGGCTATTTTTTACCAAAGAAAACCCATAATTTTTAGCAGACTTATGTTTTTTAAAAATAAAATTTAAATTTCACATTGCTAATTGGTGGCTTACATTATCAATAGCTGCAGGTGTGTGCCATTCGGGTTGGCGTATAACAACTGTTTCTTTCCCTCTTCTTTTTTTATTGGGTTTAGCCAATAGCCTCGAATGGCAAAATTAGTTGTGTATAACTGAGGTTAAAAAACGGGTGGCGACTCTTTTTAGGTTTTTATAATTTCTCTTTTGATGTCATCGACTTTTTAAGGATTTTAATCCCTAATGTTTTGGATCTCTATTGCAGGTGGTGTAGATATAAAAATATCAATATTGTAAGTAAATTAATGCTTTTTGTTATGTCAGGTAAATTCTTCATTGTAGTTTTAACTAACTAAATAAATAAATGTTACATCATAATAGGGTTTATAGTTTTGATTTTTAAGAATACTGTTAGCTTTAAAGTAAAAATTTGCTTTTTTTTACTCGCCCTATATTTTAAGGCTCGTTTTAAAGCTCATACCTAATAAATTATTTTTACTTCTATATTGTGTCGTTTAGTACAAAGTGTTTTAGCTAATATTTTACATCATTCTGTAATATGATCAATATTTTCTTGTTAAGGGTAACATTTTTTATTGTCAGTGTAATTCGCAAAGTGCGTAAATCCATATTTAGAAATTTTACAGAAGCACATAAAGAAGTAGAATTTTACATTCCTGTCTGGTGGCATATATTAAAAAAATAATTTAGTATGGAAATAAGGTAATAAAAATTAATTGTTTAAGTTTATTAAGTTCTGACATCTATTACAAAAAAAACAATTACGCAGTTTTTTAACGATGATCTGGATTTTATGAAGTAAGGCATTTTGCGAATTACACTGACGATAGATTTTTATAATAAAATTATTTAAAAAAATATTTTTATTTTGAGATTCTAAAAGCACAAAATTTAATTATTTTTAATTTAAATATTAGTTAGTTTTTTATTTTTATTTTTAAAGTGCATTTTTAACTTGACAACGGTGGCAGACTTGCCACCGAAACGTCGTTTTTTAATTCGAATTTTTGGGTTTTTGGGGGTTTTCTTCTATCTTCTTTCAGGCGACCGGCAAGTTCAAAGGGGTCAATAGGGCTGAACAGGGTCAGCTCGTATACCTCGGGACCAGGACCGAAGCGGTCCCATTCTTTCCAGGCGTGTACCTAACAAAAAGACCATCCAATAAATGAATCCGCCTAACCAATATAGAGCATATCTTCAATTCAGATAGATTTTTATTAGACATTTTTTGATCTTAAATAGCAATCACCTGTATTTATTTATTTTTAATATACAGCGTGTCTACTTTAGTTCGCACCATATGGGAAACTTTTTTATTAATTTTTCGAATAAAAACTTTTTACTTATAAAATATTTTGCGTGGTCTAAAACCTAAAATGCAATTATTAGATATTTATTTTTAGGAGTGGTATACGGGGTATTGCAAAAATATAAATTTTGCTTAAGAAAAAAGTACCCTCATTTTTATAATAACAAAATTTGTTAAAAAAATATGTTAAGAATTAAAAATACCATTCAAATGTGTAAATTTGTTTATTTACAAAAAAAACTTTTCTAATCATTTTCTTCCGCGTTAATTTTTAAGTTTGTACATTAGTGCATACTTGTTTTGAAATGTGATATGATAAGAAAGCTTAAGAATTGTCAAAACAGCAAAAGTCACAGAAACTCTCGTTATCGCGGAAAAAATGTTAATTTTTTTATTTTTTAATAAACCAATTTTCAAATTTCAAAGGTATTTTTAATCATAAAAATCTTTTTCCAATAGAAATTTGCGATATTATAAAAATTAGAGTATTTTGCTCATGAGCAAAATACATATTTTTTAACAGATCTCGTATACAATTGTAAAAAATAATATATGACGATTACATTTTATGTTTTAGACCATGTTAAACTTTTTATAAAAAAAACTTTTTTCGTAAAATAAATAAGTAAAAAGTTTTCCATATGGTGCGAACTTAAGTAGACTAGCTATTTTTTAGCTTGCTTGATCTTAAATAAATAATAAAAATTATTTATTTTCAGTTCAACATTTTCCCTTTGTCACCATTTATATGTGTTTCCTTTATCTAAAGTACAAGAAAAAAGTACCAAATCGGACTACTAGAAGTAGATATACGTAGATACGTATAGATTACTTTTTCGTTTTTTATAATAGTTAAATGTTTAATGTAAATATATTTTTTGAATTATATTTAATTGTTTTTTTTTTTTAATTGTAGGGTGATTTGTAAATGCTAGATTTAATGTTGTTTGTCTGCCAATTTTTTTGCTTTGTGTAATGGATAAAGTGTATTAATGGTTTTTAAATTTTTTCGTTTCAGGGACTAAAGTAGTACTTTGGTCCCTTAGGAAGAGGCTAAAAAGTGGCATAAACAGGTATTGTGACATTATTTAAAAACTTTTTGTTTTCGTCAAAATTTCTTAATTTTCTTGATCTGTTTCTGTATTTTTTTTTTGTAAAAATAATACAGAAATGCAAAAATAATAGATAAACCTTTGGACTAAAGTGTATTTTTATCCCTGGACAAATTGTATACCTTCCTTCGGTAGGGCTAGAAACCTTTGGCTTTGAATAAAAAGTTGAACTTCTTTTAAAAATTTCCGTAATTATACTTTTGGGCCTTTTTCTCGAAGTAAATATAACTACTTAAACTTAAAATTTTCTTAAATTGTTAGTTGTTAAAGTGATGTGATGCCGATAAGACTTCACTTCTTAAAATTTTAAATGCTTATGGTGTAATTTTTAAGTAATAATTTTGTTTCTTCACCTGCATATTTTCTATTTTCTTATTGCAAGATTTAAAAGAATGTCAGCACCTACTCCTTAATATTATTGTCTTTCTTTTATAGTTTTCGCCTCAGTCATTTTTGTTTGAAGCAGGCTGACTAGCTGAATTTTTTTAGCTTGGTCTAAGCTACATTGCACTAGAGCTCTACACCAGAGTCCTGGCAAATGCCGAATGTTCACTTAAAAATTTTGGCTTTTTTTTAAACCACCGTTTATTTTTTTATTATTTTGATCTTGTTTTCAGGGTAAGTATCGTATTGTTAACCTAAAATTTTTTTAAATTGCTTGGTTTTAAACTGGTGTGATGCCCATGAGACTTCAATTCCGAAAACTCTTATTGCTTGGTAATGTAATGGTATGATTTTTTTGTTTTGGGTGAATTTCAAAATGTCAGACAGATGGGTTTAAACGTTTTTTTATTTAATTTTTTTAAATTTTAGCCTTTAATTATTTTCTTACACGCAACATTTGTTGGTTTAGCGCATTTTCCACTTTAATTATTATTATTGTGCGACGGTTTCCGGTCTTAATACATAATGCGTTAAGGCTTTGTTTGCCCGATGCTAAGAAAATTACGTGGTAATTTTTTTGGGGAGAGGGAGTGTGTTGCGATCATTTCGATAATGCTCACAACACGCAATCCTTTTAAACCGAATTCTAACCCAATGTATGTTGGCACAAGAGTTAACTTTCGATTTAATTAAAAGTAATGAAATAAAATACACTTACAAGAGATTTTTTAATGAAGGTAATAAAAATAATTTTACTGAGCAGCTTAGACAACAAACTTGGGATTTTTATAGGTCAGAAAGATGTAAATAGACAATGGCAAGTTTTTATGGATATTTTTTCAAATATATTTAATCTTTGTTTTCCATTTACCATGGTATATAAAAATAATAAACATAAAGATAAAAAAGCATTTGAAAAAAACAAAGAATTTGTAGAAATAAAACAACGGTTAGTTGCATTGATGTTATTATCTCAAAAAAATCCCTTGTATAAAACACATTATAATGAAACAAAAAAGAATATAATAAAAAGTTAAAATTTGAAAAGAGTAAATCATACGAAAATAGAATTAAGAAGTCAGATTCAAAAATCAAATCTATGTGAGCTATAAATAAGGAAATAACTGGTAGAATTAAACAGAAAGAACATTGCTCATGTGAAAATATAAAAAACTCGCGAATGATTTTATTGATCACTTACTTAAAGTTACACATGATCTCTTAAAGCAACAACAACATAGGCCATTTAAATGTGATATAAAAGAAAATAACATGTGTATGTATCTAAAACCAGTCAGTACTAACGAATTAATAATGTTTGTCCAAAAACTAAATAATAAAAACTGTAGTGGCTATGATGGCATCCCAGCAAGTATTGCTAAGCTTACCTTAACAGAACTGTCATTTATGTTGTGTTATATCATAAACAATTCTATGAAATATTTAAGTTGAAATATTCAACTTTTCGAGACCAACTAAAATTAGCCTTAATAAAACCCTTGTATAAAAAAGGTGAACCAGAAGATTTTGACAGTTACAGACCAATAAATTTACACCCTGCATTTTCAAAGATTTTTAAATTAGTTATATGTGTTCGCAATTGTTAGATTTTGTGTATGAAAGCAATTTATTGTCAAATTTTCAGCATGGATATTTGAAAGATAGATCAACAATTACTGCCATATATCAATTTGTAAATGCAATCTTAGATCATTTGGAAAAAAAAACATAAGCTTTAGGTATCTTTCTGGACCTAAGTAAAGCCTATGATTGTGTTAATCATAAAATTCTTCTTTTAAAGCTACAAAAATATGGTATGAGGTAATGCAAACGATTGTATTAGATCATATCTCTCAAATAGACAGCAACAGGTTATTGTCAAAGACAATGATGTCATTGCAAAATCAAATATCTTACTTTAATATTTTACAATATTAATTTAACATAGGTATAGCACAGGGAAGTATAGTCAGACCACTCTTATTTATATTATATATTAATGACCTTGGTACAACCTTAAGTAACCACCTGTTAACAAATTATGCGAATAACACCAATCTATTAACATCTGGAAAGGATTTACCAGAAGGCATTGAAAATGCAATAGAGGCATTTTCGAATACAAATGAATGGTTTGCTCAGAACCAGTTAGTTGTTAATAATTCGAAAACAAATGTTATTATTTTTCGTACAAAACAATCTGAAATACCACCATTTGATAATATTAGCCTCGGAAATAATGGAATAACACCAGCAACTAGTGCCAAATTTCTGGGAATCCACATTGATGAGTTTTTAGATTGGAGTACTCATATAAAAATTTAAAACTGGGAAGTGTCGAATATAAAATTAAAATTGTAGCCCAATATATGAATTTAAAGACTTTCAAAATTTTATACCACACTAACTTCGATTCAATTTTAAGGTACGGCATAATTTTTTGGGGTTGTAATTCTAACATACAATATCTGTTTGTTGTACAAAAAAAGAACCATTGGATCCATTAAAAAAATGAAATTTAGAGATTCTTGTCGAGGTGTATTTAAAGAGATGAATATTTTTACTGTTTATGGATTAAACATATATGAATGTTTGTTATTTGTATTTAAGCATAGGGATAAATTTGATTTAGAAAATGTTCATGGGTACAACACGAGAACACATAATTTAGTCTATCCAATTCATAGATTGACAGAATAGAAAAAGGGCCATATTATATGTGTATAAAATTTTATAATAAGTTACCAAATGGTACTTAATTGTTAAATAGCTTAAGTATAATTAAAGAAATTGTTAAAATGGGTATGGTTAAATTAGAGCTTTACACATTAGGTGATTATTTTTTGAACAATAATACTTTACACAATATTTTTAAAAAAGTAATAATTTTTCTCTGTTGACGTCATTTTACTTTATCTTTGTGTATATATGTATGTATTATGTAAAGATGATTTAAAATGAAGAAGCTTTATTATCATTATTAATATTATTATACATATCTGCTTATAAGGTAATTATTTTAGTTAATTAAGAATAATTTTGTATTTAAAACTTATTTTAATTTTAATACCTTTTATAAATCGATCGGCCAGAATATCAAAAATTTGCATTTTCGACATACTAGTTACCATGAAACATGGTCAAGCACAAGGGTTTGGCAATTCAACAAGGACGACCATTTTTGTTCTGCGTATTAGAAAAAGAGAGCACTCCCGAGTATACCGACAAAGTCATTCTTGTGAACAAGTTTTGTAAAAATAGATAAATAGTTTATACGGACGACAGTTGACTTGTAAGGTTAAATTCGTGTTAATTGGGGAAATATTTAATAAATTTCGTTAAATTTCGATCCGAAAAGTGAAAAACAGTGCTAAATTTTTCTATTGTTGTTTATTTTGTGTAAAGTGTCAGATTGAAAACAGGCCGTCCTGTTTTACCACATAAAGTGGTTTGACCAATGAAAATTGGTTTTTAGTACATAAAGGTGAATACTTTTGAGATAATACTTTCTGAAGGTTGTATCTTTTCAAATACTGTCGATGTAAAATATTTTATCTTTATTTTTTTTTTTTTTTTTTTTTTTGATTTCTATCTTTCTGCGTAATTTTTATTAATTATGCATTGATTTATATATAAGGTTAGGTATAAAGCCAACTAAAATTGTTTTAAATAAAATTTAAAAGTTCATTTGGTAAAATTTGTTTAAAAAGGTATCTTTAATTTTTCTTAACCCATAACGGCCATTTTGTAAAGGTAAGTTCATGCTTTTCTGGTTAGTTGAATAGGTATACTGGTGCTGGTGACATATAAGCTTTAAAACTTTACAGTAACGATTTTGCTATAAATACATTGTGTACTTGTTAAATAATTATTCTAGGTACTGATTAACTTTCTAAAATCAACTTATTTAAAAATAATTCACTTTTAAAATCTTACAATTTTTTATTATTTGCATTGTTTCAATTTTCCATTTGATATTTGACAGTTAAATGTCATTAATAATGCGACTTTTTATGTCGCCACCTCAATACAAAAAATCCAGAATTCCTCCATCATTGTTACAGCTGCACGATAATAAAGGACAGAGAATACGCGACCAGTATATTAGCGTCTAGATCTCGTTACATGTCGTTTTTACTTGGAGTTCTATATATGGCGAGTTCTATACATGTGGCGAACAGTGGTGCAGTGGCTAGCGTGTCAGCCTCTCACCGCGGCGATCCGGGTTCGAATCTCGGAGTCGGATATCGGATTTTTCATTGCTCGTCACCTCACAGTTGGCAATGGCAAACCACTGTGTAGTATTTTGCGATTTCTAGGTAGTAGTTATTTAAAAAATAACGACCGTGGTGGCACTACCGCGTTGTCTAAAAGGTGCTGTGAAATACAAAACTGCATGTTTCAGTGCTTGGATAACGTTGACGGAACACGACAATATTGGGTTAAACATCCAGTAACCCGG
Source organism: Listronotus bonariensis (assembly GCA_014170235.1). Lineage (NCBI taxonomy): Eukaryota > Metazoa > Arthropoda > Insecta > Coleoptera > Curculionidae > Listronotus > Listronotus bonariensis. The sequence goes on along the minus strand of JACEGR010001373.1, from coordinate 99,961 downwards.
CACTCACGGTACACTGGTATTTAGGCGTAAGCCTTCGTAAGATGTCATAAAGATAAAAAAATATATATAAATAGTGGATTTTTTTGGAATAAAATTTTCCCTCCTATAGTTTATTTTTTTTACTTATTATGTGGACCTAATGTAAACTTCCTTTCTGTAAATTTTCCTTTATGACACCCATTTTAAGGATTGTTTTTTTTTCTGATGTCTAAATAATTTCTTAGTAAATCTAAACACATAATTTTAAGTTCATAGTTGCTATTTATATACAGGGTGTCAGGAAAGGTAATGTCAAAAATGATAGGAGCGATAGAGTAAGCCAAAATAATATTAGTACTTTATATAAAAAAGTTCCATCGTGCTTCGTTAGGTAGATATTGATCTTCATAGTTGGTTTAAATAAAAACCTATTTTAATTATTGCTTTAACTGTTACCATAGTAACAAGGATATTTTGGCTACTAAATAATCTCATAGTAATGGTTCTTTTTATAGGTAAACGTCTGTAAGTCAAAATTATACAGTGTCTGATGATTTCTTTTAATTTCATGTATGCATTTTTAAAACAGGTGACAAAGCCGACATTTTTGCGCATTAAACATTTAATTTATTTATAATTTTTGTACAAAAACGTATACTTTCTTTAAATCGATATCTTGGACCGTTTTTTATAAAATCGTATTTTAAATTCAGAATTACCAGCATTTTGTATGTCACAAAAAAACATTTTTTTTTGATAAAATTATTAAAATGTGGTAAAATTAATAGAATTGGTGTTTGTAACTTGTGGTCCAGGTCCAACAGTAAGAACTGTTTTTAAGAATTTCACTATATTTAAAAAAAATCTGACAAATTGCAACTTTTTATTACTTACAAAAAGCTGATATGTCTGGACTTAAAATGCGATTTTATTAAAAACGGTCTAATATATCGATTCAAATAAAGTATACCTTTTTTGTACAAAAAATATAAACAAATTAAGAGGTCAAGGCAAAATATCAAATTTGTCACCTGATTTAAAAATGCATAATTTAAAAGAAAACACCTTGCATCCTGTATAATTCCGACTTACTGAACAGCAGTTTACCTATGGAAAAAGCATTACTTTGATTATATAGTATATGGCAACACCTTAAAAGTTGTAACTAAATAATTTTTTTATATCAACTTTGAAGGTTAATATCTCCTTAACAAAGCGCGATAGAACTTTTTTGTATGAAGTACTAACATTATTTTGACTTATTCTATCACTCCTATTATTTTTGACCTCACCTTTTCGAATACCCTGTATAATGTTAAACTCATCTTAGTATTTACCATATTAAACTATGTTTTTATTTTCCTAATTTTTAAGCGATGAATGAATGTACAGGCAGCATTTCTCTTTTGTTTTAATTAGGATTTTTAAGTGTACAGAATTGATCTGTAAATTAGAGTTCGTTTCCTTTGTTGTGTTCTAGAAAAAAATTAAGGCATTTATTTTAATTAATATTTTAAACAAACACTCTAAATACCCAGTAAAATTATTATTGGAAAAATGTCAACCTTAACATAGACTCAAAACACCTAAATAAACTTTTGGTGACCTTATAACTGCCTTGTACTATTTTTTTTTCACGCTTTTTGAAACATCAAGTGGTACTAACAAGGAGTGGTGACGTCATCAACTTCCGCCATTTTATATTAAGGACAACTACTGTTCCAGCATTTTAGGAACCTTTAAACATTACAGCTTGAAGAAAGGACAGAAGGTCTATTTTCTTGTGTGGAAATTGTCATCAAAAGGTTTCATAAAAAAATATTTACAGTTTTTTTTCCTCTTATTTCAATTCAATTTAAATAATTAATCGTTTTCAAATTTAATAGTTCTTAACATTTAATATTTAAATTTTTAGATTTTATAAATTTCATTAAACTAATTTGTCAAGTTTGTATTTTTTTATTATTATATAAAAACATTGTAAATAAATATTCTTTATTATCAATTCATGTTTAAAAAACTAAATATTAAAACATAACAAGGAAATGGGATGAATATGAAAACCTGTACAATTTATGTTAATATTGTTATAATAGATCGAATTTGTTCACCTTTATATCTTTTGCACCTGTCACCTATAAGAATAGTTGAAGTCATTTTTAGAAAAACCTAATCAAAATAATAGCTTATGCCCGAACCATTTACACACCCTGAGTAATCCATTTACCTTTGTAGAAGGGGACAAAAAATAAAACTTCCTTTTAAGGTACTTTTTTGTTATTCACTTTAAAAACTTGTACAGTAACAGAAAATAACAAAGTTAGTAACAATACAGGGTGTTGAAGAAAAGACAATTTTTATTATTTTTAACAACTTTTTTTTAGAGTACTGATTTTCGCCAAATTTTGCATTCATAACAATAACAAAATACCTTAAAAATAAATAAAATTTGTTTTTAAGACTTACTTTGTTAGGTTTAAAAATAAGTGTTTCTAATTAAACGTACGTAAATGTTTAAGATCGTTTTCATTAAAACCATTTATTATAGGATATTGTAACTAGAGGACTTTTTTCAAGATATTTTGATGCTTTTTATTAATTCTATATCCAAATTTATAAAAGGAGTGAAAGAAAATAATTTTAAGTCATTTTTTAAAAGTAAAGGACACTTTAGGCCATATGGCATTGGCTACTGGCGTCAAAATATCAGGGTGAATATAAATAATTATTAGTGATATATGTGCGCAGTTTCAGTGCACTAGAGGAAAAGTAATTAGAAAAAATAAAAAAATTATTGGAACACCCCGTATTTCGGTTAATGTTTAGTTTTTGAAAAAATTGTATAAAAGTTTGTTGCAATAATTTTTTGTGTAGAATCGCCCACAGAAATACTGATGCGTAACCCTGTGTATATAATAAACAATATTTTTTAATAATACAGTATATTTTACAAAACACTTATATTTTTCTCTTTGGCTTATAATTTAAAAGTTTTCCATGGCTTTGTTTATAAAATAAAAAAAAAAAAATAGTAACAGATTAGAACCGCCATAATAAATTAGGAAAAAGTATATTTTACAGGGTGGCTAAAACATCTTATTATTGTAATTTTTTTAAATCATTACCCATATTTTTATGGTAACCCACTAGCAATAACAGTGTTTAAATACTACCTTTAATTTTAAAAGAGTTTGTATGCGGTAAATAAAGAAAAAAGATCGTTTATTATTTGCATCTATAAAATAAACAATTTATTTAAATTCACTTATAATTTTTTGTAATCATATGGTTTACGTTTAATTATATAAAATAAATAAATATTGTTTTTTCAATTTTCCCTTTATTTTAAGATTGCGAGAAAAAAGCAAGATTGCAAAAATCATTTCACTAAGCACGTCAAACATATGTTCACTGTTCGCACTGTCAAGTTTTCAATGGTTAAAGGGCTTTTTGGGGATATCTGTTTTATTTCCAAAGTCCATTATTAAATCAATGCTTGTTATACTGGTGTTATCTTGTCATATTGCGTATGTACTTTGAAAATCAATGATACGAAATATGCATAAGCTTTAACGAGACAGCCTAATCAATCAATTCATAATTCTCCATGGGTAAACTAAGTTTAATACACTAAAAATATATTAAAAAAAATTACAATGTTAAAAGTAATTTAATTTTAACTGACTTTTACTTAAGTTCTGCAAAAAATATTTGTAAATTTACATATCAAATTCAGGGTGTAAAATATTATTATTTAAAAAATTAAAGCATAGTTTTTACATCAAAAAAAAAAGTTTACATAAACATAGCCCCTAAATTTCTTTTTCAAGATACAGGGGTTAAACTTTTCAAAAAACTTATTATTTTTAAAAGCACTTAAAAAATTGTTAGATTGGATACAAACGCTACTTAAATAGGTATGTATTATTGTTATATAATTGCTAATACAGGGTGTCCGCTAATTAATGGTTTACAGAAAAACCACAGATTTCTTTTGCCAAAAGATGAAGATTAAACCACACGCACCTATATCCAAAAGTTGATAATAAGAAAGAGGGTTTTTAAACTAAAAGAAAGTTTTTTATTTTTTTCGATAATTTTAAATTTTTTTAAATATTTTGGTAAAACTTGGTATCAAGGAGTTTTTCGACAAAAACTATTCAGTTTATGGTTTCTACACAAAAAAGGTATACTTTGTAATAATGGCTCTGAGCAACCATTTTCAAGATATTTAAATTTAAGTGGTTTTATGTTTAACACGCATTTACACAGTCATTGCACGGTTTTTTGTTAGAAAAATTTCTTTTGCCGCTCAAACGCCACTGGAATAAATAAATGCAATTAAGTTATTGCTAATTAACCCGCGTAATGCCATCAATACCATTTAAATTAAAACAAAATTGTGTTAAGGATATTTAGGTTAATAAAGCAAAACATTTTTCTTTTTGTTTGACACCCTGTATTCCGAAAAGAGTTTACGGTCCCATGTTTACATAAACCTTTTTTATGTTTTTACAACATTACTTATCACCCTGTATAAGATATTAAAAATATATATACAGGCTGTCTCTGAAAGGTGCGCACAAAATGCTAACACAGATTCCTGAGGCTAAAATATGACACTCTAACCCAACCTACCTTAGTCAAAAAGTGAATGGTTAGAAGATACGGGGTGTCAAAAATATATTCCGGTTGTAATTTTTTATAATACAAAATTAAAATAAGTTAAAAGGGGTTGTAAAAGGTGATAAGTGCTTCAAAATTAGAACGTAATCTTTTAAAGTATAAATCCTTTCGTGATTTTAAGAAAAAAACGTTTTGATAAACCTGTGTCCTAAATGGCCTAACTTTTAAGATACAGAGAGGTAAAAAAGCATATTTCTTTTATCTTCGCCACCCTGTATCTTAAAAAATAGGTCATTTAGGACATAGGTTTATCTGAACTTTTATTCTTAAAATCACATAAGCATTTACACTGTTAAAAATTAGCATCTATTTCTATAACACTCTGTATATCTTAGACCTAGAGGTACAGAAAGTAATTTTTAAATCCAGATATCTCTAAAAGGGTTGTCTAAATTAACTTTTACCAAGTATACCTTTTTATGTAAAATATATTAAAGAATAGGACTTTTTCTTTAAAAGTAAAATACGAAGTAGTTTAAAAAATTTATTTTATTTTTAATTGGTTCAAGATACCGTCGTTAGCGCCCCCTAAATTAATCAATTAAATTGATTCCAGATTCCTATTTCGACACCTTTTAGTCAAATAACATACCCAATAATACAAAAATTAATTATAAAAAAACTAAAACCATAATACATTTTTAACACCCTGTATCTCGGTAATCATTCACTTTTGGACGAAAATAAGTTAAGTTAAATCGTAATGTTTTAGCCTCAGGAATCTGTTTTTTTTGGCACCTTTTAAAGAGAGTATAATCTTTATTGTACCGAAACAGTCACATAAAAAGGTAGTAATTAACGCCAGCCATATTTTAATAACCACCAAATTATACTGAATCATATCATACTGAACATGTAGATACATTTAAAAATTTTAAAAATAGACCATTCTTAGTGTAATAAAACAAACCTTAATTAAAATTTATAATCCCACAACCTGTCACACTTGACACACACACGATACAGCGATCTTATGTGACTGATGGACAAAATCAATAAATCCAAAAGCAATAAAGAAAGACATATTAAATGAAGTAATTTTAAAAAGTTCTTTGGACGATTTCATAAATGTTAATACAGGGTGTTTTATTTTTGAAAAATTATACTTTTTGTCTTACCTGCAGTATTTTTAGGAGATATTACTTATTTAAAAACTAGAGAATTAAACCAACAAAACGATATTTTGGTTTATTTTATATGGTTAAAAAGAAAAAGGTGGTGTTAATTTGTAACTGGACACTTGGTACATAATATACAGGGTGTTTTCTAACTGCGATACAAAACTTAAGGGGGTAAGTTTTTCTTTCATTTTATAAAAAAACTAACATATTTCGAACTGTATTTATATCTGTGATACACGGTGTAAAGGTTTTTTTTTTAAAAGAGGTTATTTATAAATATCTTTAAACCCTTTAACTTTAACCGATATAATTTAGATTTAGTACACCTATTTAATATAACAGGGCGCTTATAAATCTATACCTAAATTAAGAATATTGGGTCCAGTGGCGTCTCAGTGGGCAACACAGCCAATATTATTGGAAAAAAGCTACTTTTATTTAATCTAAACATGATATAAAAAACAAAAATATTTTTTTCTCATCCAAAATAAATAAATTTTATGAGAAATCATCAGTGTTCATATTTGCTGAAAAATCAAATTTGTTAATTTTTTAATTTTTGATTTTATTTCATAATAAACACCTAAGGTAAACAGTTTAGAATAATAAAACATTAAACCCTAAGTAATTTACATTAAATAAGCTTTGTATATAAAAGAAATTAATAAGATCAAGACATTAAGATACAAATTTCGTACTTTTTGCAAACTACATGCTTATGTAACATGCTTACATTTTTCATAATTTTTACACATGATATGGACCGGTAAATACATAAGTAAAATAATATAAGTCTAAAACCCAAAAATATGACCAAGATTACCTAAATTTGGACTTGAGAAGCTTTGTTAACATCATACAGTGTGGCTTACAAAAGAGCTAAATGTAAAAATATAGCAGAGAAACTTATTTTACCCGCCACCAAAGATATTCTAGAAACATTGTTTGAAAAAATGTTACGCTAAACCACTTTACAATATTCCTTCGTTAAATGATACAATCTGTCAAAGTATTTTGGATATATCTGTCGACATTTAGGAGCAGCTTTATTCTCTTTTTTTGCACCCTTGTTGAGGGATGAATTACAGCCAACAAATTATTTAGAATCACAAATAATGCTAAAATTGCCACGAATTTGCAATAAAAAAATTGTGTTGGGATGTGCATTGTTAAGGCCTAAGCCATGCCTGGTAAATACAATGGTTTGCAAGATCTTGCAAAGAAGGAATCCTTATATATTATTTGGACACTTTGCATGATTTATCGGGAAGCAAAGTAGCGTCCAAGTCTCTAAGCCCTACTACCTAAGTCTACATATTATTTTGGAAGTAGTTATTAAAAGATAATTAACTACAATAAAACTTAGTCAACAAAATTTGGGATTTTATTTGCGTTTTGTACAGATATGGGAGCTTAACAGAAATCTTTATTCTTATATTCTTTATCCAGATGGTTATCACGTGGTAAGGTTGTCAAGCGTATCTACAAACTGAGAAGTGAAATAGCGGTATTTTTAAAGAAAGAAGGTTATAAGCGTTCGGCAGAAATCTGCAACAAGGTATTTTTAATGAGGCTTTTTATTTGGTAGATATCTTGAAAAAACCTAATTCTTTTAATCTTAGACTTCAGCGAAAAACCTTAAATGTATTTAATTTAAGTAAAAAGATTGTTGTCATTTTTTTAAATGCATTTATGAAAATAAAAGTTTAACGAAAACTGCTTTGATATGTTTCCCACATTGTGAAGAGATATCCAGAATTTTTCAATAGAAAAAAAAACGTAAAATTGTAATTTTAAAAATCATGTGAGACCATTCAGAAAACCTGAGTACGAATTTCCGACGATACTTTTTCACAAAAGAAGATATCAATTTGTCCAATTAATATTGGGTTTGTAATCCATAACATAGCAAACCTAATGGACTATCACTGGAAAAAAACAACTAATAGAAGTTTCGTCCAGCACTACTCTTAAAATGGATTCCAGTACCAAATCTTAAACACATTTTTGGATCGAACTTTTAAACAACTTCTCAGTATTAAAAGCCAAAGCAATACAGATTTTGTTAGATTTTTCCACGTCCTATCTCTGTGAATCCGGATTTTCTGCTGTTGCTTCAATAAAATCTAAATATTAAAATAAGCTTCAACTAGAAAAAAACGTTAGAGTCGCCTTTTCCAATTTGAAACCCAACTTACAGAGATTGTGTGTTACAAAGCAAGGGTATGTTAGCCATTAGTGTTAGAAATACAGGGTTGGTTAAATTGGTGCAATTTTATGCCCAACAATATTTTGTTTTAAAAATTTAAATATTTGCAGTCGTTCCAAAATTTCAGAAAAAAAACAGGTATTTTTTGAAACAGTTTTTATTTTCTTGCCACTTTTTGCTTTTTAAAGATGTCATTAAATTTAAGATCCGTCGTTTTGTCTTTAAGCCACCATCATTACCTTAGTTTTTAGGCGGGTAATTTGGTTTTAAACTTAAACTTGTATTTTAATTTTAAATCCAAACAACGTATTAAACTTTACTTACTATGCGACGTTTTAAACCTAAAAACATCATTTAACATTTTGCCATTAAAAATTGCAATTTTATTTTCAATGATTGTGGGAAAAGCACTAAATTAATTTAAACACCTCTATTAATTTTATTCTAATCCGTCATTAAAAATTAATTTATACTTACCTGCAAATAAAAATATTCCTGAAGTTTTGGGAAAAATTCGTTATTTGTAACGGCAAATAGTGAATGATGGTTTTTCGGTTCAAAGCGTCGCATAAATTTAAAGTGTGATCTAATTTAATATTGATGTGTCAAATTTAAAACTTAAATGCGAGTTTATTACCAAAAGTTAATGATGGTGGCTCAAAGACAAAACGTCGTACTTTAAATTTAATAGCATATAAAGCCAAAAAAGTGGCAATAAAAATGTGTCATTTGTTTTAAAATATCTTTTTAAAAAACTGCCTATTATTTCGTTTATTTTCGGATAATTCCAGAACGGCTGTAAATTTCTAAAACAAAATATTATTCTTTTGGATAAAAATGCAAAATTTTGCCCCAATTTAACCATTTAACCAACTCTGTATCTCTTACCGTCTCGAAAATCCTATTGATGCCCTTCGAATTTGTAAGAGCCAGTATGTAAAATTAAACATCACTATCGATATTATTTTTTTTATCTTTATGACATCTCACGAAGGCTTATGCCTAAATACCAGTGTACCGTGAGTGCCGAGGTACTAGATGTTTAACCCAATATTGTCGTGTTCCGTCAACGTTATCCAAGCACTAAAACATGCAGTTGCATTTCACAGCACCTTTTAGACAACGCGGTAGTGCCACCACGGACGTTATTTTTAAATAACTACTACCTAGAAATGGCAGAATACTACACAGTGGTTTGCCATTGCCAACTGTGAGGTGACGAGCTATTAAAAATCCGATGTCCGACTCCGAGATTCGAACCCGGATCCCATACACGCCACATATTTATTATTATATATATTATTACCAGGTTTTGTGCTATAATAGGTAATTCAAAATCTTAAGAACAGTCCGATTGGGAATTTTAATGATCGTCAACATTTTTTTATAACGAAGTATTTTATGCAACATGTAAAAAAGCGATATACTTTAAAACGATTATAAGGTTTTGTTTATTCTGGTTGGTCTAAAACTATGGTTTGTTTATGAAATGTACATTTCTTTTGTTACAATAATTCTTCTAATTTTGATTAGGGTATTATAAAGTTTTTTTTCAGTTTATTAAACATAAGTGTAATATTTATTGAATATCAGTAATAGTAGCGTCATTACAGTGTTACTTGTTTTGTGTAATGTAGATTAAATTTAATGTCAACAGTGAATATTTAAAGCATAACAAAATTGATCGCTTAAGTATATGCATATTGCCTAGCAATGTCTTTCATCTACAACAATAATGAAATTTGGAGGTAAACAAAACATACTTAAAATATATAGATTGCCAATCAAAGTAAAACGTTTTTTTTTGCATTTACTAAACATTTTTTGAAACTACATTCAAGCCACTTTACATACAAGGTGGTCATTTAAAAACAAGACAGAGCTAATTTTGATCAATCCCAGTTAATTAAGAAAAAACGCTCTGATTTCAATTTTTAATTTTAAAGGGAAACATTTTTTTACCTCTTTTACCGCCTAATTTGTAACTCTTCACCAGGGGTGAGAATCATTTCAAAAATCTTAAATAAAAAGACAGTTTAGGTGATATTTTGAAGGTCTCTCGACCCTAATTACAACTGTTACGTTTAAAGTATCTGCTAATATTTTCGTTGATATGATAGCTTGTCAAAATTGTGATTTTATTTTTTAAATATATAAATTTTAAAAAACCTGTAAGAGCAAGCTAATTTAAACCAAGGGGAGATTATAGAGGTTAAACAATGTTAAAAAAAAAAAAAAAATATTTTTTGCGAATGTAGAGAAATAAAGTGTTTTAGCCCTTAGGGTGAGCCACACCTTCGCCAAAAAGTTCACCTGATATGTCATTTTAAATATCGTTTAGTCCTTATCCTATTTTCATAGTTTTATGTTCCTTGCTTTTTAAGGTAATTTAATAATATATTAAAAAAATAACAAGCTGTTTTATTAGCAAAAATAATTGCATAGACTTTAAACTTTACAGTTATAATCAAGGTTAAGAAACTTTCAAAATTAAATCGACCCCTCTTTCTATTTAAGATGTTGGGGGGTGAGTCTTTTTGTGCTAGAAGGGTGCAGTTTAGGAAGTAAAAGTAGCAAAATATATTTTTTTCTTGAATCAAAAATTAACGCGTCCAAACGGTTTTTATTAAATGTCCTTTAGTGCCCAAAATTAACTTTGTTTTGTTTTTAAGTGGCTACTCGGTATATTGTTTTTTTTTTTTTTAATGCGATTTTTCTTCTGGTACTAAAATGATTGTGTGATGATCTGTGCAATTTTATTATAAACACAAACTTTTAAATATATATATATATATTTTTTGATATAAAAAGGTAATAAAAAGTCAGGGAAAGTGATATGTGTCCCACGCTTAATATTAGTTAGATTTTAAATTAGGCCAATTCTAATTTAACATTTTAGTGTGTATTTATTTATGATTAAAAATGCATAGTAAATTTACTGGTTATTTTACTACCAACTTTATGCACAAATTTAAATTGTGTTTACGATTGACCTTGACAGTAGGTAAATTTTACTTTAAATGGTAATGTATTTAAGTGGGCAATATTAAATTTCAGTTAAAATAAAAATGTGTCGTAAATGTAGCAATATTTTCTTCAAAACTATTTCGATTTTAATTAAACTTAATATATATTATAAAACGACTTTGTACTAACTTTTGTAACTAAAGTAGGCATAGGAAAACCTTGTTTGACCCCCACTCCTTTCACTTTAACTTCGCCCCACCCCTGGTCCTTGGCTCGTTCCTAACCAATGGTATCAAACCTATGACTGTACCAATCGAATCAAACCTGTGGTTTTTTCTTGACCAATAGGGCCTAACCAAAAAAGATTCAACCAATAGGATTCTAGCTTAGTGTAAACATAGTGGATCAGACCTACCAATTAATTTTATTTTTTTGCGCGTTTCTTTTTATGCCAAAAGCTAAAGTTATTATGGTAAATAAAAAAATATTAAAAATATCTTAGTATTTTGTAAAACACAAAATTCTCCTAAAACTACAATTTTATTTCCTTTGTTACGCCGACTTACACTGAACGATTAGCATGATGCGCTTGCTAACAGATGGGGAACTCCGTTCGACGCAATGCACAGGTATGGGCCCATTTGTTGTCTACTCACCCGCGTTAAATTCAGGACAGAACCTTCAGCGCTTACAACTGAAACAGAAACAAAGCATTAGTATAATGAGGCATTGCACAAGAGGGACGCCGACTTGTAGGTGTAAAGTGATTAAATTCTTGCCAATCCGCCTGGTAAAACTTTCTATGACCCAAAGGAAAAATATTTTAGTGAAAGTTAAAATATGTTTAATGAGTTAATAAATATAATGGCATTTTATAATTTATCTATTTAGAGCTATTTTAGTACACATTTTTTTAATTTAAGCTTTTTATTTTAGTAAGGTAAATTAAATGTAATATATTTAAATGCATATACTTTGGTTTAAATGTCCTTTCTTTTTCTTACCTTTTTTCTTTTTTATTAAATTTAATTAAAAAAATTAGGACTAAAAATAAAATTTATTCCTAAATGATATATTTTAAAGTAAAATGAGGAATTAAAAATTTTAAGATAGCCCCAATATTGAAAAACAAATTTATAAAAATATTGGTATTAAAAAGAATATTTTAAAGCACCTGATAAGTACTTTATAACCCTAAAATATAAAGTCAATATCTTTACCTGCTACAAAATGGCGGTTCATTAACAACTACCTAAATACCTAATTTGGATAACCATTTTTTAAAACTATTAAAGTTAAATATAATAATTATGGTGTATTCTAAAAGCTCTTTTAAATATGCTATTATTGGTAATTAAGTATACAAGGTGTTACGTTGAAGACTAGGAGTAAAAATGAAGCTACATTTCAAAATAATATACTTTTCTAACAAACTTACAATGACCATGGCTATAATAATATGCCTTTGTTTTTTAATAACAAGCAGTACGAACATAATTTTTTGACGTTTAAGTATATTCTGTTAAGTTATAATTTACATTCGTATGTTATTTTTACAATTTACGTGATTATGAGATACTTTCAGTTTATTTATTTACATTTAAAACAATTGTTTTTTAAAATAAAAAAATTATTTATATCTAAAAGCTTTTATAATAAGGCTTAAGTAATAAATTACCAATGACATTGTGCAAAATAAATAACTTTAGATTTTACTTTAACTTTAATGTCTAATTATACAGGGTGTCCAGTCACTTTATCGACAAAGTTTAAGGGTTAATTCTACAATAAAAAATAGAAACAACCTTAAATGAACATATGTATGTCCTACACAAATAATTTATTTTTAATTATTCTTTTTATAACAATTTGTATATAGTGTGTTGGTGAAACGTACTGCAGCTCTCATGGGTATTGTCAGAATTTTTTAAGGGGGTGGGGACAATATTTAAATTCACATAACAACTTTTATTTTAATGCGCCAACAAAAATAAAATAAACTTTTTATTAAAACCAAAATTAAAGATAAAAAAACGAGTCAACTAAGAAAAAGCCACATCCTACATCAGCTCATTGTGTTCTGTCTAACTTTTAAATTATTTCTACTTTTGTTGCTTGCACTCTATTTAAACGATGCGTTAAAAAAAGTTGAGTTTAAAAAAATTTAACAAATTAAAGTTAATTAGATAATGTAGTGAGTAAGTAATGTAGATGTAATTAATTACATACTTTATTTGTTTATCTACTTAGGTAAATCTCGCGACAAGTTTTGATATCATATAAATTGTGTAATACCGTTATATTTTTATGGTAAAAGTTTTAAAAAACAAGTTTATTTAATTCTTTTAGGCGTATTTTAATAAAAATTAAAGAAATGTCCTATTTTGACCTTAAAATTACACTTCTTTAGAAACCAAACTTTAAAACAGCTTGTATTTTATGCAATTTTAAAATTTATTTTTTTATAGGGTCTTTTTAAACAAATAAGAAAAATTTTAAAAGATTTCTTTTTAAAATAAAAGGTAGTTTGCTTTATAAACACGGGGTCAAAAATTCAATCATTAGAGAAACATTCCGGTACAAAATGGACAAAAAATAAAGTTTTTATTTTTCACCTCAAAAACAAAAAGCGCTTATAGAATGAAATTTTACGAAAATGTTGCTATAATTAAAATACACTTTTTAAATATTTGTGGCCTTTTTAAAATATTAAAAGGGTTAAAAACAGACTACTCCCATTACTGTTGCTAACCATACTTAAAGAGCGCAATGACCTCGAAAAATAAAATTACCACCAAAAAGATGGACACATATAAAAAAAATAAATAAAATAAATAGAAACTTGTTTTGGTAATTACTTTTGCCTATCTAGTCAATTAGACATAACTAATAACATTCGGCTCATTGTAGGCAACGTAGCAGTTGGAAAATTAATTATTAAAAATTAAATTTAAACATTAAACATTAAAATTCATTGACGTATTATCTAAAAGACTTATTTAAAAAGTTGTCTAGAATTTAATTTTTAGTCAATAAACAAAATTTATATAAAAAAAACGACATTGATATAACTATTTTGACTTAAATCATAAATCTCATTTTTTTATTTTAAAATAAGTTGTCTAAATATAAAGTGACATTATAATTTAATTACTATTTTTATTAATATTATTTTATTTCAAATTTAAAACAGAAAAATTTTAAAAAATTGTTTTGGCAGGTACTCTTATTGTGTTCATACGTTTTTCTATTAGCAAAATTTAAATTTTACAATTAAATTGTAGTAAGCTATTTCAGAAAATACTATTTTTAATAAATATTGAAAAAATTACAGTTATTTTATATATTGCAGATTTTATACCAATACCATTTGTAACAAAAATAGAGTTAAAAACAACAAACGTTACTGTCTGGTTTAAAGTTCAGGTACAGGGTGTATCCTGGTTATTATTAAAAAAAAACTTGTGGTTTTTACATGAGCCAAAAATTAAATTTTTCTTTAAAAAGTTTGCGTATAAAAAAATATATGATTCGCGACAAGAAAATGTTAAATTTGTACACAGGGTACACCAGAACTAAAAATATGACAGCGATAGCAACTGTTATTTGTTCTGGCTGACGTAGAACATCTATACAATTTTCTAAAATAACATCATAACAACAAAGTACTTTATAACATTATTCTTATATAGTATTTCGCCACACTATTGTAATATAAGGCATTTTCTATGCATGAAAACAATTTTCACATGTGGTCGTAGAAATACTACTTTTTCTACTTGCGTGAGAGAAAATTTACTTCTTCGGACGCATTTTAATTTTAAAAATATTACTTTTTGCACTAGTGAAGAAAATTACACAAGTTGTAAACCAAATATTAACGAGTCGCAATGACGGCTTTTTATGCATTTCATGTTAAAAGAAAATTTTGCTTTACCAAACCAACAAAAGAGGGAAAAGAATCACATTCCGCAGACACCAATATTTGCACAACAAAAAAACTTCTTCAATCTGGTTTTCTGCCGTCCAACGGAATAACGCCATATGTAACATTTTTTATGTTTTTAATATTTCGTATCCTGTTAGCTCAAATCTTTCTATTTGTTGCAAAAAATAAAAATATTTTAATTAAAAACTACTTAAAAAACATATTAATCGTGCTTTTTTGTACGTATGGGTAAAAACAGGGTTCCTATAAATCACTAAGACCGTTATTATATATTGTTGTTATTATATACCCTATGTTACAACCATATTTAAAAATTGCAATGCATTAAAACCATATGTGTAGCGCTATGTGGAAACATACGACTAAAATGCCTGAAAATTTGCCCTAATTATAATATCCCGCCAAATTTAGCAACGTATGTTTTCACATAGGGTGGTTTTTCCTAGTAACTAAGCGAAAGCGACGCCCGCAATTTTAAAACGACTTCAAAAACGAGAAGGTTTTTAATTCGCCGCGTATGTTTTTTTTTTTTTTTTTAATTAAGGCAGTATTGTTTCAAAAAATAATTCGTACGGGTCATTGTCTCGCGTTAGTGCTTTTTTGATCTGACAATAATTTTGTTTTTGGTGTGTTGTTATTTGGTGCCATAAGATCGAGGGAAGAATCACGTCACATGTAAAGTAGGGAAGAATACCCCCACTTAGTCATGAGGATATGTCCATAAGTGACCTAATAATACTTTTAAAAAATATGCAACCACTTGCGACAGATATTTTTATTCTTGAGAATTTTATTGATTTTAGCGAAAAGCAGAGTAATACAAAAAAGTTTTAACAGTAATTTAAGATAAATGAAAAGATTTGGTACTGTAATACGTAATTTGTTTTGTTTTTTTCTTTTGTAATAACGATGAAATACCCTATTTTGTTTTGATAAAAAACACGTTTCTTAATCCTTTTATTATTTGTTAAAATAACGTTTAATTTTTATAAGGTGTGTTACAGAATAATGTTAATAAAATTTAGTGGCAGATTTTAATATTGAAAATATAAAAAAAGTTTATATAAACATGGGCAAAATGATCGTCCTTCAGATACATGTTGTTAAAATTTTGTAAAAAGATTTTTTGTTTTGTTTAGTTTCTTTAATATCTTTTACCCAACTTTAAAATGAATAATATAATTTCACCTGGTATTTAGGACATTTTATATTAATTTTTACTATTTTTATCTATCTCTCTATTTTAAATAGTTTTCCAAAAGTAAGGGTAGATAATTTTACATGGGAGTACAATGAAGTGTACATTGCCTAAGATACTCAAAATAAATATATATTACTAAACAAAAATACCGTAAGCTTCAGACACGTTACTTATGGTTAGCATTCTTAAGATGTACTTGCAATTTACCCACCCGTATGTCTATAATAATATTCATACGGCGTTTATAAGTTACAAAACATATTTTTTATAGTAAATTGGAACGTGTGTGTCTAAATGAGTTTCTTTTTTTGTCAAATAAATATTTTTTTTATATAAATACAATTAACAAGGTTTTATCAGTTCATGATTTAACGACTTTCTGCATACACATGTTCTTAAATTTATATCTTAGACGTAAATGGCAAAAAACTTTGTGAGGCAAATCTTTAAAGGCCATTTTCTCAAAAGTTATAACAATGCACATACGGTATTTTTGGACGACAGTATTAACCAGCAAATGCCTTAAATTTTACATTTATCAACAATAATAATAAGAACAATAAATATATATTTATATATATATTAAAACAAAAGGGAAAAAATTCCCCACTGTCTTGGTGTATAATACAAAATATTTTACTCCCTTTAAAGACAGTTAAAAGAAAACGTCCTGCTTTTCTATGCTATCCACCACGACTCTCTCCCCAGACCGGTTTCGCCTGCCTTACAGGACTCCTCAGTGAGGCTGTATCGAGTCGTGGTGAATAGCATAGGAAACCAGCGTCTTCTTATTAGACAAGTTTCGTTGTCCAGCGGTAGGATATTAAATCCTGCCGTTGATGCCCTACTGAAATCGCATTCTATACATTCGATACAGCCTCACTGAGGAGTCCTGTAAGGCAGGCGAAACCGGTCTGGGGAGAGAGTCGTGGTGGATAGCATAGAAAAGCAGGACGTTTTCTTTTAACTGTCTTTAAAGGGAGTAAAATATTTTGTATTATACACCAAGACAGTGGGGAATTTTTTCCTTTTTGCTTTAACATACATAGCCATCCCGCTACAATTAATGCTCGTATTTACTGAATGCGATTTCAGTAGGGCATCAACGGCAGGATTTAATATCCTACCGCTGGACAACGAAACTTGTCTAATAAGAAGACGCTGGTTTCCTATGCTATTCACCACGACTCGATACAGCCTCACTGAGGAGTCCTGTAATGTCTGACACCCCTTTTTACCGTTTTAACCTAACGGTGCTCTGGCTGGTTGTTTTGAAATTGCTTGGCGAGATGGCTCTTGCCGCTGAACTTACTCCCTTAGTTCCGACAGGGATTTTGTTTAGCGACTAGAAAACATGGTCAAGTTGTCAGCAACGTACAGCGGTTGTGATGATTCCCAACAAGGATGAAACACGTGTCACCGTCTTCATTGCGACCCGGGGTTATCCATTTATTTGGAGACTCCGTAATTTTAAAGTAACCAGCCAAGTAGTCGTTTCTACCAGGTTATGTATTTGTTTTCTTTTCTTTTTGTCATTTAGGAGCCTCTATGCCCAAGAATTTAAAACTTTTATTAAATTGTTTATTCTAAGGCTCAAGAACATTACTTTACTTTCTTATTATATATATATATATATATATATATATATATATATATATATATATATATATATATATATATATTAAATTTTATGTTTTAGTTAGAAAATATACTATTACAACACTAGTGATGCAAACTATAATATAAAGCTGTCGTCGCTGGTATATTGTCATTTAATATAAATATGGCTGTTAATTAAAGTTACATTAAAAAATCATACAATATGTTTTAAGTAAGGGCCTTCTTAAATTTTAAAATAATGAAAGTTGTATAAAGCTACTAGATAGGTGATTTACGATATAAAAATATTGTCAAACAGTATAGTATACCGTAGTAAAAAAGTGTATATCACCCTAGTGTTGCATAGTAATCAATTGTTTTTTTGTTTTTTCTGTAAAGACAAACTTTTCTTTCCTTTCTGGTAAATAGTTTATGGTCGTAGGAAAAATAGTAGTAGTTAGTTTTTACACTTTTAATGTAATATACCATTTTACAACAACTTTAAAGGCCTGCACAAATAACCAGATACTAACAAGAACACTCGTTTATTTTTTTACTTTGTCAATATATATATATATAGAAATGTGTGATCTTTTTATAATAGATTTAGAAAATTACCTTGCCATTAAATTGCCATATAATTTTAGAATATTTATTAGTTGAAATAAAGCCAGTGAAGTACTTTTTTTTAGAAATAGTGGTTAAGGTACCGATCAATATGCCAGAAAAGTTATTTTATTAAAAAAAAGTTTAATACCATGTTTTTTAACATGAATGCATTTTCGGACCAAGGTTTTAAAAACTTTTTTAAATAAATGAACTTATAAAAAAAACTAAAATTTTTATCAAGACCCTGTATAGTTTTGTAAACTGACGATACTTTTTAATTACCCTGTATAATATAATTACAGTATTGGCTTTCTGTATTAGCAAAGCATTGCACCCACCGTACGTAATTTAAGTACTATTTAAGTGCAAAAGGCCTGATAGGATTTCCCAAAACTCCAATTTAAACGTACTATTTATCGGTTCCCGGTCCCGCTCTGTTATTGCTTTACTAGCATATATACCTTTTCACTTAGCCCAAATAGTATATTTATAAGTAGCATGCATTTTTAATTCGAAGTAATCTTCAAACCGTGTTTATTATTGACATCACCTCTATGTTTTGATATTCCCAACGATAATATACCCTTAAGCGGCTTAATCAGAAACAGAAATGCATGTACAGAAATAGACTATGTAAATAACATCAAATTGAAATTAGAGCTCTGTCAATTGCCTTGCTGTCAAGTCCTGTTATAAACTAATATAATTTGTATGGGTAGCAAAACAAGCAAATATTATAAATAATTTGTTTTAATTTCAATACAGTATGTCCTGGGAAGGACGTTACAATAGCACAAATAAACAAATAATTTTAAAGTCAGGTTTGACAAATGCTCCTTCATATTGGAAAAATAAAATTTGTATTAAAAAAATTTTTTCTAAAGAGAACCCACAAACTTTAAAAATGTGTAAATGGACCAAGTTAAAACTGTGCTAATGTCTATACATATAATTCTGCACAGGACTAACTAAAACAGTTTTTAAAAATAAATCTGAACTTTAAGTTTAAATAACGGTATTTATGTTTTATGGTAATGCTCATATTTTTACTTTATTTTTGGCTCTGGTAAGTTATTTTCTCCTTCCGGACTATGCTTTTCATGGCTTCGCCGTAGGGTGGTCCAAACAAATTGTTATTTTAATTTATGTCGGGCACCTGGTATATCTGTAACACCTACCCACAGTAACAAATATAAATTTTCCTGTTCGTAGCATTAGCAGAAGGCAGTGCTCAACTATCCTTTTGTTTCAATTTTTTACTTAATTTGGGCATTTGTTATTTGCTTGTTACAGGTATAAAGTTCGAATTTTTTTATCACCGTGTATGTGATTTAAAATGGCATCTTCTACGCGTCAAAAAGATAAGATTTTCTTTATCGGCATACGGGACTTGGAGCCAATATTTCGACTCAAACAGGTTCCTACAATGAGGCAAGTTCTTTTGCGATTTCATGTTTTTTTCAAAAAAAGAGTGTACGAGATGCTTTGCGTTTTTTAATAAAAGAAGTAATAGAAATATGGAATAAAGCTGGCATACCTACTCAACAACCAAAGCATTGCATTAAAAAATTGGAAAAGATTCATAAAAATCGGTTGCTTAAAAAAACAAGGGACATGATTCAGAGGCCCAAAGAAAAGGAAAAATAAATTTGTATCTGATTCAAATACACTTCTTGATATCTCGCATGCATTAGCTCTTCAATCAATAAAGGTCTCGCAAAAGATTTTTTATAGATCAAAGAGGCAAAAGAAAGATGGTCATGACTTCCTAAGACAAAAAACGAATTAAAAACCAAAACGCGCTCTAAAACGTAAAATTAGGGCTGTACAACATAGGAAAAAAGTAATTAAGGAGATGGCTTCGACATCAACATCATCCGTATAGTTTATTATAGAAACAGGATTGAAAAACAGCTCCTCTGAGTCTTCGGGCAAGGATAATACATCTAATGAGCTTCAAATGCCCTATAGTTACCCCAAATTAGACCCACAAAACGCAGAGAGCTCACATTCATCTCCTTCTAGCAGTACTGTCTTTACGAAACACGTCCCGAGTGCTCTGATCGTGATAAAATCACAGACCTAAAAGCAGTACGATCATTGATTTCAGTTGCTGTAGCACTCGGCTATGATCCAACTACACTGCCTATTTCACGAAAATATGATGTTAGTGACAAACTTTAAAAAATCGTTTCTTGAATACTATGACATCTAAAAACTTCTACTTTGTGTTACTTTGTAAAGAAAGAATGGAGATTTATTTTCTTTTGAACTAATGCCCATACCCAAACCCCAATCGAAAAAGTTATAATTTAAAATACAAAAAGAAACGCGTTTTTTCCTGTATATTTTGCTCCTTTGCTCCGTTTTTAAGCACATTTTAATCAAAAATAACTAATTTTTTAATTCACAAAGCGTTGCTTGATAAAAATTTAATTTCCCACTGCTTTTTTTACTACTATCTGGAAAAAGTGCGTAGTTTTTGACCTAGTCTCAAAAACTGAAAAGGAGCTGTTTTCACTCCGTTCTAGAAACGCACTCCTTTAAATGGTAGCACTTCGCAGTTTTTTATTAGTTGAAGGTCCATATGAAATAATAAAACCACTTAAACGTTGTAGTTCCTTGTTGGGTATCGTGAAAAGAATTTACCATTATTTTTATATTGTTAATTATCAGTTTTTAATAAAATGAAATTGTCCATTTTCTAGTACATCCTTGATATTATTCGTGCAGTCATTTATTTTAATGTAATAAAAAGTTTATAATGTTAAACACAAAAACGTCTAAGCAATAATTAGGCAGATTTTATATTTCAATTCCTAATACTAAAATTTCCTATGAAGAAAAGATAGCCCAAGTTATTTGTACACATAAATACCTAAAATAAATAAATATAAGTTAAAAAACACTACAAACATTAGCCCAGTAGTGCATAAAGCAAGAGAGCGTGACCGACACGTGTTAAGTAATTAAACACATGCCATTCCCTTTGTGCCCTTTTAGGTGATATGTCACACATGAACAAATAGCCTGCTTCTCTACCAAATAGGCATTTAAATATTTATGAGTGGCTTTAAACGGTTAACACCTTTACGCAATCCCTAACTCTGTGTTTACAATACCAATTAGGTTTTTATTTTAGCAAGAGAGGTCTTACTCGTGTTAAAATGTATTTTTTAAATTATACCAAATTTAACAAATAGTAATAAAAATAAACAATTAAAAATGTAGTAAAAATAAAATTCGGTGATTGGTGTAATGGTGGGTTTACATCTGACATTTATTGTATAATAATTTATGTCAGACAGAACCTCTGGCTAAAGTAAACGGTCAATTATTTTTTTGGTTTTTGGCTTTCACACGTAATCTATTTAGCCATTGTCAAGTGGTTGAGGTCAAAAATGTATGTCCAAAAGAAATTTTTTATTGTTTACATTAGCCAGAATTTCTGTCTGACATAAGTATTATGCAATAGTCAGATGTAAACCTACCATAAAATTTTATTAAAATCTGTCGACCGCTTTTAAACTAATATAGGCCATCATCAGCATGACACTTAGGCCGGGTTTATAAATCAAAATTTAATTTTAGTATTAGTTTTAGCATTAGTCACAAGATTCAAGAACATACATTTTAATTGAAGTGTTTAAAAATAAAATTTAGTTTTCTGGTCCTAAAAACGACCTTGAACAACTCTGAAATCCAAAGTTTAGGACTAAAATGGGGAAAAATATTATTTGTCCTTGTGCCATAAAAAGATTAAAACCAGTAACTTCTTTTTATTCAATTTTTATTACTTATTTTTTTTAAATGTAGCTAATAATTGCCACCAAAAAATTTTTAATTTTAATTAGGTTAATACTAGTACTTATACTAAAATTAAATTCTGATTTGTAAACTCGGCTTTAAAGTAACTTAATATGTAGTTTTTGTATAATATTAATAAAAATAGGCCAACTTACTTGTCAAAATCACAGAGAGGTTATTCCAGTCAATTTTAACATAGCAAGTGTAAAAATACAGTAACAAACTCTTTTAACATCAAATAAAGAACACATCACTAGATAGTATAAAGTAAAGTAGCTTTTCGCGCCTGTCTGTAATATGTATGCATGCTTAGATCTTCAAAACTACTCAACGGATTTTGGTGCAGTTTTTTTTTAAAGATATAGTGATTTAAGTTTTTATGTATAATTAGTTTTGGTTAGTAATTGTTGGTTCTGGTTAGATTTCTAATGTGAATTCGTAAATAAACACATTTTCTTGCGCTTACATTGCAAGCGCTGGCTGGTATAAGAAAAGGAGAATTGTTGTGGTAGCTTTTAATTAGTTATGGTTGGTTTTGGTTAGTTTTGATTAAATCTAAATCTGGTTGGATAAAATTTACCGCGTGCACAGCCGCGGGCCTTATATTATAAAGATGTTAAGTTTGTTTCTACCTACTTGATACCTGGTAGTCCAGTGATAGAATGCTAGACTGTCACGCGGGCGGCTTGGCTTCGAGTCTCTGCGAGAGCAGATTTCTTTTTTATACAAAAATAAATTAGACATAGATTTTTTGTAGTTTTTTTATATTTATTTATACTAATTATAAAAAAATCAAATTGGAAATCTACACTGTTTAGAAATGCTATTGGTTATATTTTATTATGATTAAACAAAAAGAGAAAAATATGATTAACACCCAACGGTCTGCTAGTTTACGTACATAAACAGAAAAAACAATGTTGTAAGATAATTATTATTAAATAAAAAAAAATTGCAAAAACAAAAAAAAAAAATGTTTAATTTTGCCTAAAAACAACAATCAAATAGATTTTTGAAAAATTGGCTTAAATTTTTAAGTTATATTGATGTAAGTATTTAAACAATAGGGACTTAGTAGAAAAATTCCTTGCTATTATTAAGCCTTTAAAGAGGTTAAGCCTCAGCCCTTGGTGGTTGATGTTGTGCAGTATCTTACATTTGCTGGGTGAAAGAAATGTGTGGTCATTAAATTTTATATTTAATCCAAAAGAACCATAGATGGTCGATTAAGATGCTCTTTAATCCTAACCTTTAATGGTCTGCATGTCCTGCCCATGTAAGGGACCTGACATGTATCACTATTTAATTTATAAATACCGCTTTGTTTAATGACTTTGTATTTTATTTTATTGTTGACTTAATTAAAACATACAAAGTTAACTGTTTTAAAAGTTACTTTAATTTCATTATTGCAAGAATTTAAATTGTATGTAATATTATTTTAACAGGTAGATGAAAGATCAAAGTTTAAGAATAATACTTCTTGATCCTCTTTACGGCTAGTATAGAACATGCTACTAGTTTTAGTATTTTGATTTTAATTTTAATAAATAATCTATCTGCTATATTAGGGCTATACCCATTACTTTGTATTAAATTCAATTATTCGATTATTAGCCGATAGCGAGCGACAAAGATGTATGAATATAACTCTAGAAGGCGGACATTCTATGCAAGTATGGATGATTAGAGTAATGAAGGATAACATAATCTGTTTGTGTTGATTTGCCATAAACTTAATAGTCCAGTTTCTTTTGAAGTTTTGTTATTTTCCGATTAAGAAAGTAAATAGAACTGTTTATTTCCATTTCGATGGTAAATTTAATACTTTGGTGTAATTTTCTTAATTTATCTAAAATTTTAGGTGCATCCTTATCACTTTCATCAACAAAAGCCAAAATATCATCGACATATCGTGACCAATATATATTTAAGCATCCTTCTCCTTCGCAAGGAAATCCGTTTTAGTGGTGGCAGCGGTGATTCCATAGCCAAACTGTTTTCTTGTTTATAAATTTTGCTGTTAAAAGAAATACAAGTCTTGTTTGAGGCACAACCCTAGTAGAGTTGGAATATTTGTGTATATATTTGCTTGTACGATATTATTTGATATTAAACTATAAATTAAGAGCCCGTGAGCGACAGAACTTCGTTATTTTGTAAAAGCTTAAATTTTGTCAGCGCATGCTCCCAACATAAGTTAAAGCGATTGAAGACTATAAAGTTTGACTCGATTTAGCAAGTACCAAGGGTTAATAAATTGAAACCTAACTTTCGTCATTTTATCAAAGCTGAATTTTAGATATGTTACTTGGGTGGGGTGGTTAGAAGAGATTTCCTAACTCGCCAGATAGTTTTAACAGTCCCAACTCCTTGGCAGACGAACATTTTGGGGTGGCCTAGTTGCCCAAGAAAGTTCAATATTTCTATTATTTAACAGGATGTAACAACAAGTATCATATAAGAGTTGTAGGGCTTCCAAAGCGACATATCCTTAAAATATTTTAAAGCAATTAAAAAAAAACTATTCTCCCAGCAATAACTTTTTTAAAAACATTTTGTATACATTTAAATATCTTTAGGACATACTTCCCTAAAAACACAACTAGTCTTATTAGAGACTGTTTCTCATATCTTGTTAACTAACAAAAATATTGGATTTCCTCTGACTATTGAGCCACCCCCAAATGTTTGTCTGTCAAGGGGTTGGAACTGTTAAAACTGCTTTCAGATTGATAACATATTTTTAAATAAGCATTTAAGTAGCATACATAAAATTCAGATTTTTCAAAATGAAGATAGTTAGGTTTTAATAAAAGAACCTTTGATACTTGGTACCTGCCAAAGCAACTATGTGTCAAACTTCATAGTCTACCATTGCTTCTACGTATGTTGGGAGCATGCACTAACAAACTTTTAGCTTTTACAAAATAACATAGGTTTGATGCTAACAGGCGAGTTGGAGTATTAGAAACAAGGAGAACTATTTTCTTTCTGGAAATTAATGTAAAAAGGTTGGAAACGTTAAAAGAGATCCAAAGACAATTTGTATTTTTGTTGTTGAAATGTTTAAGTTTATTTCTAACAGCACAGAAAAATTGGGTTTAAAATAGGTTAAATTTTTAATTAGGTTATGAAGAAGGGAAGAAATTTTAGAAACTAGTGTGTTGCAACTTAAATTAAACGTGTCTTAAAAATTTAACTTAATGTTTTTGTTTTGTAAGTGATTAAAAAGACCGTTTGTCTAATATCATAAATGGACCGTGTCTCTAATAATTATAAAATATATACAGCAGGACTGCATAAAAATTTAAAAAAAATGTTTTTCTTTATATGTTTAATATGCAAGGTGTTGTTTGATGTAGAAATTAAAAATTAAGAAAAAACACACTTCCATAAATGGAAATACGTTGTTTTTAGGTAAATTTAGGTTTTCTTTATACTTGCCTAGATAGGGGTGTTTAAATCGAACAGAAATGCAGCTGTCGCTCTGTCACCGTTTAAATATTCGACGAATACTTTTTTGAGTATTCAAATACCGGCGTTCCGAGTATTTGAATACCGGAATGTGTAAGCAGTATTTGAATACCAAAATTGACATGAGTAGAATACCAAAAGAGAACAAAAAGTAGGGAAAAATGAGGTGAGGACCTTTTTTTGCTCTTCAAATTTGTAGTTATCGGTTGTTTTTCTTTCTATTCGGGTATTCGAATCTTTCTTTTTCCAGTATTCGAGTACCGATTCCAGGTGTTCGTGAATACCGAATATTAGAATACTTTTTTTCCAAGTATTTCAATATTCGGTTTCGAATACTTTTTTTCTAGTATTCGTATTTTCGAATACCGATATTCAGTATTTGACCCAACTCTGAACTTTAGCAATTTAAAAAATGGTATGTAAAAAGGCTTTTACTTAAAGAAAGCTTTTTTGTTTAGTAAGATTTTTTAAATTGAATCTTCAATTCGATGTCAGCTTGACAAGTAGAACGTAAAATTGCAACAATAACGCAAAATCCCCTTTATAAAACTTACTTTGTTTTGTAACACTTAAGTAAAAGTTACCTAATTTAAAATTTATAAAACTTTTTTTTATCCCTGTGAACCATCATTTAGTTTTTTTATGAAGTTTAAATAATTTAGTTAAACAAAATAAACCATATTCCTTTTAATATGAGCCAAGGTTTAACAAAGAAATTACCTTAATAAAAGAAAATATTTAAACAAATACATTTAAATGACAATTTATAAAAAAGCTTTTTGTTTTAACTTTACTTAGGTTACAAGAATTTATCTTGTGACTTCAAAAAGCTAACCCTAATTATTTAATTTTGTTATTTGGTTTGCGTGTTTTTTCTTTGCAAAGAAATTGTGGCATGGCCTAATTGTGTTACCTTGTTTAAAAGAGCAGACAATTTTTAAATTTTTAAACATGTCCTAATTTGTTTTTTAAATAATGGTGTTTTTAATTTGTTTTAACAAAAACTAGAATGTAAAACACGTTTTAAAATAACAAACTCTCTAAATATATTAAAATGTGTTAGGAAATTCTAAATGGATAAACGTAAACAAGATTTCTATGTCAAACGATTGCTAATTAAATTCCGTATATTTTGTTTATTTTGTTTCTTTGGAAACAGACCAGAATACGTTAAATTCTAAATATTAGAATGACTTATTTATTTAAAATTCACCGCCTTTTAGAAATTCGCCCTTTAAACTTCCAGAAAATAAATAAAAGTTTAAGTTATTTAATAATCTAAATGGTAATAAAATTTTGTCTTAAGATTATAAAATAAGGAAACAGTCTAAATAATTAATTACAGTAATAAATGTATATTAATGAATTAATTTATAATAAACAAATATTTGTAACATTTCATATTATATTATAAATATAAAAATTCTCTCAGTACTTATTTTATTAAAATTTTGTTTATTAAAGGGTTATTTACCCCTTGCAAGCAGTATTTTTCACATTTCTTAGGTCAAGTCTTATCTGAGAGATACGATGCATCTTTAAAACGACGCACAGTGCTAGTCCCAGAGCTACAGAACCCTACGAGCAACGGGGGTTAATATATGATAAAAAAATAGGTATTCTAATACAGCAATGCATCATGAGAAATGTGTCAAACGTTCGCCACACTATGAGTGCGTCAGACATACTACCGATAATTAAAGTATTTTTATGCGAACTCCTCCAAAAATATCAATTATTGTTTAACAATATAGGAGGGTTGTGGTACACATTAAGTATCTACATGATTATCATTTTTTGAATAAAGAATATTGTAAAATATTTAATTTTTAATATAATAAACTAAGGATGAACCAGTTTTATCCTATAAAACTTTTTTAACAATTTTTTTGGGTAATCAACTTATTTCACTTAAGTTTTTATTTGCGTATTAACAGGCTAAAGGAAAGTTTTACATATATTTTGGTCACCAATATTATTCATGTAATTGGCTATAAACATTTTGTTAAAGTATTGCTATAATAAAATAATTTTGTGTTTAAAATATTAACATTGTAAGATTCTCAATAATGATGACACACGACAACAAAATTAAAACATAACTGTTCAGTTTTGGCAAGTGTTTTTAGATCTTCCTAAAAATCCTTTTGTTGCTTGATATTACTTAAATATTTTCTACCAATGATGAAATAAAGGTGGAGAGTAATGGTTAGTTCTGGTAAGTTAAATCCTTTAATTTCTCAATTAAACTAGAGACCAATACACACTTTATAAAGCGGGACAATAAGGCCTGTTTCTAGATTTTATAAGATACTACATAATATTGGCAACATTGAACATACATTTTTAATCAAAGGGTTAGTAATGGAGGGTTTTAGCATCGAAATGTATACAAAATCCGTAGTTTTGTTATTTTTTTTAATAAAACATGATGTTATTTAAACAATTTTTTTATTATAATCTATTCTATATATTAAAAACCTTTATTTGGAATTTTCGAAAATGCCAAATTTGTAAATGTAAATGTGTATTGATATAAGAAATTTTTAGTCTAAAAAGACAATTTTTTTAAAATTATAGTAGTAAAATTTAATATAGTTAGAAACAATTTAATGCTCTTCATCAAATAATAGTAATAAGTTATGTTAGTTATCCCTTGTTCCATGAGAACAATTGCTATAAATAATATTTAAAGTAATATTTATAACATAACTAAATACTAGTGTTAATACCATCTGTAAAAATTTTAAATAGTTAATAAAAAAAACGTGCATTGACGGCGTCTTGAACACAATGCAAGTGATCGGTACGCATGTAACAAATCATGACGCCACGAGAGCATATGCCATAATATTAAACTGTTATATAAAACAGAGGTATATGATAAACTGTTGTTAAGGAAAACCCGTAAACCCGAAGAAATTAGGGACACAATAAGAAACAACTAAGTTAAGATTTTTACTTGATTATCCTTATTTATTATTATTGTACAAGGGTAAAAATCATAAACATTTACACACTTATCTATTGTTAAAAAACCATTTTTATTATTGCAGGAGTGTGTATGCATTCGCATGGCAAGTCTGTCTGACACATTCGTGGTGGGGCGAACGTTTGACACATTTCCTATGATGCGTTACAGGATTAGAATACCTATTCTTTATCATACCTTACGTTTGGCCTGTAAGGCTAGAAATTGATATAGTGATGAGTCATAGCTTGCTACGTACGACAATCATGACCTGGCAAGCATCAGTTCTGCACATTATTACCCCGTATATTTTTGATAGTTGAAAAGAAATAATAATAATAATAAAAACTTCAAATTCAACGTAACTATCAAGTCGCTTACCCTAGGAAATTTAACACAACATTTAATACCAATGTAAATAAACACTAAAACTAGCAGTAACAGCTTCTTACCTACTTTTTTGTATTTTTAAATTTACGCAATTGCTCTTCTTTTATTTTACGGCGAAGCAATCGTGCAAAATTGTATATACATTTATTAAACAGTTATTTATATGTGAACCGAAATTTTTTAACCAAATTAAATACATTATGTATTTTATTTTATACTTTAAATTTTTTAAATATTTTTAAATATTAAGTCGCTTTCCCAAAGAAATTTAACAGAACAATAATTTACAATGTAAAAAAAAAACATAAAAAGCATTCTTTCCTATTTTTTTATTTTAAATTTTACGCAATTGCTCCACTTTTAGTCCACGGCGCATTTATTGCAAAGCCTTGGATATATCGGAGAAATTCAGGAGGACAAAAATTTTAATTTTACCTATAACTGATTATAGGACTGATTATAGGTAATAGTAGCGGGTAATTTCTTCTTACTTACATGTTTAACATTTTAATCTTGCGTAAAATTGGTATTTGACCTATTTTAAAAACAAATATAATTGCATTGTTTTACGTAACAGGAGTAAGTTACTTTTTGTAAGTAATTTTAATTTAACATCAAAAATATGTTTTTGCCCAATTTTGAGACACATTGCACAATTAATTTTATTTATTTCCGTTTACCTAAAATGTTTTTAGTATGAAGATTATTATTAAATATTTTACTTTGTGTTTTATACTTATAAACTTTTATACGTCAAATAATAAAAAATAATTAAAATTGCCATTTTATACGTTGAATAAGGCCTTTTACTGGCCCAACCCGTGAATAATTGTAATAAGAAATATTCAAATAATATAAGATTAAAAGCGATCGTGCAAAATTGTTTTTAAATACATTAAACGGTTCTTTAAATATAAACAAAAAATATCATCCAACACACACGCATTATGTACTTGAATATTTTTTTTAAATCAATAATGCCCCAATAACTCTTTATAATTACCAACGATTCCCCAAACCCGCATATATCCCATACTTTTTCACGCTTTCCTATTCTTCACCATACTTATCCATACTTTTCCATAATTAATAATAACTCCTCTATACTTCCCCATAATTTAAAATAATTTCTTATACTTTCTAAACTCCCTATTAATTTTCCATACTTCGATATAGTTCTCCAAAATAATTTCTTATTGAATAGCTAAATTTAGTCTTTTATACCAAAAAAAAAAATATATACACTTTAAGGTTAGTCAAACACATTAAATGTGCAAAACATGGGACATGTTTTATTTGCAGTTTGTCATAAATTTTTAATAGAAACCAAAGCTTGATGTAAGTGTAATTCTTTAATTATTTTTTTACTATCAAGTTGCTTTTCCAAAAAAAAACACAACATTAACTTACAACCTAAATAAACACTAAAACTACCATTTACAGCTTTAAAACTATTTTCTTAGATTTTTATTTTTGATAAATTAAAAAAAATAGATCTCGAATTTTTGATTAAATGATCTCATGGGCACAATGTTTAATTGCCTCTAGTATTAGAGTCAAAGTTGGATATTTGCTAAGTTAAAATATTAAGTACTCTGATTTTTATTAATTTTAGATCTTACTAAAGCTTTTACATGGCACCTTTTAATCAAGACCTATAGGTCATTATATAGAAATATACGAAAAGTTTTCAAATAAAATTTTTCTTATGGCAGTGGCGTCGGAATGTACTGTCCACGGATAGATTTTACAAGAGGACGATTGCACAAAAATTTCATTTTTTCTAAAAAAGTCATGCACCATAAAAATTCTTGCTTGTGAAAAAAAAATGAGATTCGCGAAAAGAAAATGTTGGTTTTAAATACAGGATTCAAAAAAACCTGAAAAACATGGTGAAAAACTACCTTTATGTTTTATTTTTAGGTAAAATGTCATTGGAAAAATTTAATTAGAATAAACTGTTAATAACAATAATAAAACAAAAATGTAATAAACCCAATAATTTGGAGAATTTGTTAACAGCTGATAAAATGTATTGTGTACAAATTTGGGAGACCAGGTGTTTAAAAGAAAATTAAAAAGTTTGTTAAGTTATTTTATTATAAAAATTTAAAAAAAATAAATTTTTGATAATTTCAAAATCAATTTTATTAAACTTTTTAATACCCCTGTAACATGAATAAAGCCATTCACATTTTAAATAAATTTTATAAATGATCTTAAAAAAGAAAATAGAGGTAGTTTACTCTTGAAGAAAAGTTATGTGTTTGAAGTTTTTGCGTACCCTGTATTTAAAAATAACATATTCTCTTGATAAAATATAACTTTTTTACAAGCAAAAATTTGTATGCAAAATAACTTGTTCTTGAAAAAATTAAATTTTGGATTCATTTTTCCTCTTGTAAACCCCATCCGTGGACATTCTATACATATAAAATTGTTATTAAGTTGCCTAACATGCGCAAACACAAAAATTGCATTTTTGGTATAAAATAAAACAAACGGTTATATTTTATTAAATTTTTGAAATAAGAGTATGCAGACCTGGACGAAACATGTTAACATATTTTAGTAACGTCAAAATATACAAGGTAAAAAAACAAGCTGGTCTTAAAGTGCCCATTTACTATGCTATCCAAGTTTACAATATTTACTTTAGCAAATAAATGGATTTTATTTAATTGTAAAAACGTATACCTATGTTCAAACCAAAGATACTATTACCAGCTAAAAATATTAAAATTGCAGGTATTTAAAATCTGCTTATAGTTTAAAGTTATGGAGAATTTTAGAGGGTACTAAAAAAAAACATATTAAAAACCTATGTTTTTTTTTGTTAATAAAAGACCCTGTATGTAAGTTTATTTTGAGATCGTAGGATCAAAAATAAAGTAGGTTTTATCAGCAATTTCTGTGCTAAAAATGTTGCTTTTAAATAACATTAAAGATTTTTGAAAAATTCGTGACAAAAATATAAGTTTATTATATCCTACCTAACTTACCCTGGACTTTGTATATTATGTTATATTGCTAAAATATAACATTAATATAATATTATAATTTTAAATATTTTTTATATTTTAACATTATTATAGGCATTTTTAGTTTTTTTTTCTTCCTTTTTATACAGGTCTACCTTTAGTTTTAAGCTAAATACACTTAGTAAGTAAATAAAACCTATGTCTTGATTTACTATAATAGATGACATAAACTTAAGTGGCATAGTAAAAGTATAGTTCAAAAATACTTTTTTGTTTCCACTGCGTATATACAGAGTGACCCAATTGTCCTAGAAAGCCCAATATTTCTGTTCTTTAACAAAATATTACATTCTTTTTTTCTTCTAAAAGTTGTAGGGTTATTACTAAATAATATTGTTCTAAAAATATTTTGATGTATTTAGAGTGTCCCAAAAAAATTATGGCTAAAATCTTTTTAATGTAACCTTTTTTTGTTTACAGAATCAAATTTAGCATAAAACTTTGCAGATAGTACTTTATTTTATTTTGGCGCTTTTGGCGATGTCACGGTATTTATAATTTACTAAGACTTAAAAAAAATACATGTTACCCAAAAATTAGGTAAAAACGAAAATAAACTTATTATTTATACTTAAATAGGTGCTTTAACAAACCAGGGACCAAAAATAAATTCCCATAGGAATCAGATCCTATATAGGGTATCTCTTATAGCATGGCCAACATCTCAATATTTAAATGCTAACTCTTATTTTTTTTTAATGAAACGCCCTGTATATTGGGCCGGTCTTTTGATTTTAGGAATACAAATAAGGTAAGTTTCTTAAGCGATTCCTATACCAAAAATGTAAGGTTTTTAAATATTTTGGGTTTTTAAAAAATTAATACAAGTATTTAATAAACAAGAACTTTGGTACAGGGTGTCCGCATTATTTTGACCCATTTTGACCGCGAATAACTCTAGAACAAATACAGTTATTAAGATGCTTACCCCACCGATAAGAAGATATCCCTTATATATATACAGCGTGTCTTCGAAAGTTCTTAACAAATGGGAAACTTTTTATTATTAATTTTACAAAAAAAGTGTCTCTTCCTAAAAAGTCTTGCTTGTTGAGAAAATACATTTCTACAAAAATATTTAAAGGTTGGATGTACAAGGTGGTTTAAAATTACATGTTTCCAAATTATAATAAGGGGTATTTCTAACTACGGTACCAAACTTTAAAGGGTGATTTTTATATTATTTTATGAAGAAAAGTTTCTATAAACATATTTCGGAGTTGCTTCGTTTCTGATATACAGGCTGTTAAATATTTTTTAGAGGTCTGTTTGTTTTTAAATATCTTAAATACGAAGCTAGATACAAAAAAAATACTTTACTAAATAGTTGTATTTTAAGTTACTTTAAGAAAAAAAATATAAAAACTAGTAGTGGCGTACAGTGAGCACAAGCCAATATTATTGAGAGAAAATGTACGCCACTGGCTTTTTATGCAGTTTTTATATTTTTTTAAATTTAAAGCAACTAAAAATACAACTTTTTATAACATATTTTACTTTTTTTTGTATCTGGCTTCGTATTTAAATATTTAAAAACAAACAGACATTGAAAAAAATATTTCACGCCTTGTATCTCACAAACGAAGCAAATCTGGACATATGTTTATAGCAACTTTTCTTTATAAAATGACATAAGAAATCACCCTTTAAAGTTTTGTACCGTAATTAGGAAATAACCCTTATTTTAAATTGGAAACAAGTTATTTTTAAGCCACCCTGTACATCCAACCTTTAAATATTTTTGTGGAAATGTATTTTCTCATCACGCAGGACTTTTTGTAAAATTAATAATAAAAAAGTTTCCTATTTGTTAAAAACTTTCGAAGACACGCTGTATATAAATAACATTTTTTTATTATCTAAGCTTTGCAACGCAATAAGTCTCTATGACGCTCGAATAAATCCCTATTTAGCATCGTGGGCTCCCCTACCACTTTCTCAGTTTTTAATATAGGGAAGCTAGGGTGTCAGAGCTTTAAAAACGGTAGCTTTAATTTAAACTAAATTTATTATACATAATTTTGTTACCTTCTTTTTCATTATGCAACTTTATCAACTCCCCAGTTTCTCGTTTCCATGTAATTGAGGGCGTTGGAAATCCTTTAGCAACACAGTAGAGATTGACATTTGATCCTTCTCTAACAACTACGTCCGTACTCGTTGCATAATCCAGAATATCCGGTGGCACTGTAAAATTCAAAAACATTTACAATACATTTTGCAGCTGTTGAAAAATTTTGTTTTGTGCTTTATTTAAATAGCAAATAGTATATTTAATAGACATTTCTATGAATTAAACACATTATTCTATTAGGTTTAAGATTGGTTTAACATTTAAAAAAGAAAATAAATTATTATATTCTGTATGCGACCAGTAGGAAATAGGAATAAAAAAACTTTTGCGCAAAGTGATATTGTGCCGCACGCAAAAGCAGTAAAAATTATTTGATGAAGCTTTAACCTTTAACCATGAAGGTGCCGTTTCCGGAACGTATCCACAGACGACCGGCCATTTGGACCATTTGTAGCAACTTTTATCATTTAAGAAGTCGCAAAATATTTTTGACTCTTCAATTTCATCTCTATTATTGTTTGTCTTATTTAATAATGCCCTCTATCTCTGAGTTAATGTCATATTTCGATTTTTTTATCTTTGGACAATCTACGAAGGCTATAAGCCTAAATACTAACATACCGTGGGTGTCTTAAGCGAGGTAAGGGAAAGTTTGTTAATGGGAGGCCTGAAAACTTGAAGATTTGAAGGAGAAGGAAAGACCTTCGCTGGCAGCAGATCCGCATTTTAGAAACTCTGAGTCAGTGTCATGATGCAATGGTATATGTCGACATTTAATTTGATATTGCTATCATTAGAATACACTTCTAATGCCCATTTTAGCGAAGTATTAGTATAATAATAATTCTAATATTTTTTTAGGGGCCTTGGATTACATTTCATAGGAAATTTATAAATGTAAAAATGCCAGAAATAAAAAAAATGTATATTTCGAAGTTGATACGCATTAGGAAAAAACCAATATAATTAAATTATTTTAGAGTTAAAAAATTATTTTAAAATAGCACTAAAAATAAAATGTTTTTTATTGTTTATTTGTTTTCTGGGAGATTACGTCTAAACAAAATTTTATATGGCTTTTTTCCAGAATAAAAAGTTTATTTAACATTAAAAAAATAATAAAACTGTTATATACTATGTAGAACTATTTTGTCCTCGCATAATATACTAAAAGTTAAAATTACTTAAAAAAATATTAAATAAAAATTAATTATAATACAAAGAAGATTTTAAACTCTAAACTAAGGATCATAAGCTTTTGGTAAAAATTATTTTAATTTAATAAAACAAAATCTTAACAAAACGCCAAAACGTAAACTAAGCTTATGGTCGCGACTCAAAAATTTGGTAAACAGTTTACCAAAAACTAATTGCTTAACTAACTAAAAATGTGAAAAAACTTTTAATTAAAAAATAAAAATGACAAATTGGCAGTTTGGAGTTTGACATTACTTAAAAAAAACAAACAAATTAACTGGTAAAAATAGGTACAACTATTGGGTTTCATAACTAGTATACCTTCTGGCGTCTTGTTAAGCTTTATTTTCATTGGCAATTTAAATTAAGGAGAAGCAGTGTTGCAATTCGATCAATCGTAAATATTTTAATTTTTACAGAAATATAGAATTTTGGGTTAGAACCAAAAGCACTTTTGAAAACGGGGCATTAAATTTCAGACAAAATATTAGACATCATTGTCTAAAAACTCAAACAAACCAGAATTGTTTACGGAATCTACGATGACCACCACCAAAACAGTTAGCGCAAATTGTAGATTTATTTTTCTTGTATTTTTACTAAATTTATTTAATCAAAACAAAAAAATTAAAAAAAAAAACACGATATTAACTGCCACAACAACAAGAAAAACTTTACCATAAATTGTCATGGACTCTTATACCAGTTCAAAATTATGCCAAAGAGGGTTTTTTCAACAACGTTGCAAGCTTAATTTTAAAAGCAAATTGGATTCAAATAATTTTGACCGCAAGCTTATGATCATGTATGTAAGTAATTTCATATTATATGTTTCATTAATTTACTTCTTTTAAAGTAATCTTAACTTTTAGTATATTATGCAAGGACAAAAGTTCTTCATAGTATATAAAAGTTTTAATTTTTTTAAATTCTGAATAAACATTTTTTTTCCTGTTTGAATAAAATGTTTTTTTCGCTGCTTGTTATTCTTTTGGGTCCCCTGCCAACGGCAACAATTTAACTATAGTCTAATAATTTAGAAAAATGCTTTTTACGCTTTTTTAACCTTTTGCTTTTAATATAATACTGTTTTTACTTTCAAAGAAGAAATCAAATTTTTGCAAAAATAATTTGCTTACCAGATCCAAAATCAGAAATAAAGTCAAAAAGATTAACAGCAGTTCACTTTCTATTAATATGCAAAAGTATATAAAGAGAATAGAGTTTTGGTTACAAAAGATCTACAGCAGATCTTTTCTTATTTTTTTACATTACTAGAATAGTAGTCGCTGTGGCAGTAATAAAATGCACTTTATAATTAAAACACTTTTTTAAGACATTTTTAAGGGGTTTCTTTTAACAAGTCTACCACGAATATTCGTACTGCCATATATGGAAGTCCTCTTTCTTATAAAATATTTAAAATTGTGACGCTATGAGTATGTAATAAATACGAACTATATTCGTTTCCATTGACTTTTAAGGTTACTATATTATTTTTGGTATGGATCGCACTCTTCTAATGTTTTTTATTTGTTCTTACAGACTTTCTGATAAATACTTTATACTAGAAAGCCAAAACGTTAATTAAATTTAATTTTATGTAAATAATTTGTTTTTACCTTGCCTTTAAACTCAAGAATACTACATAATTAAACAATATACTGAGTGTAAATAAACCTGTTAGACATGCCATAACCGTATATTTAAAAGAAACTTGGTATAAGTAAATGATGGTAAATAGAAAAAGGAGAGTTTTCGCATATTTTCTTTTTGTCTTGGATACTTACGGTTTATCCGGAAATGACTTCAATTTTAATTTTTTTAAAGAAACACCCTGTATAGTAACCTTTTTATATTTCTAAAACAATTCTAAATCGTAATTTGACATTTTAAAAAGTTTTTGCGCCCACTTGATTTTTGAGAGCCATTTGTAGTATTGCATCAGGTGGCTATGATCTTTTATTTATGAGTTTATTTTTAAGCCGATCGCAAATAAATTGCTGTTTGATCAGTCGCAAAAATTCTTTAGTCAAAAAGTGCTTGTCAAAAAGCGTAGCCATATGATAAATAATAGTTAGACACGTATATCTCGATTTGCCAAATTGTTTTATTTCTATATTTAATATTAGTCACCAAAACTTTGCAATAATTGTATTTTTCTAATATCACCTATGATCACTTAATTAATTTGTATCCAATCATGTTCACCTAGATGCAATATTAAAATTTTCTCTAAAAAATTGAGTAGTCTTAAAAACTTTTAAAATGTCTCATTCTGACTTGCGTTTGGAATCTAAAAATGTTAAAATATACAGGGTGTTTCATTAAAACATATAATATAAGAGTCATTTTTGGTCAAACCAGAAGTGACTGTAAAGTAAAAACTATGCATAAACTCTCTTCTGGTTATACCATTTACCTATACCAAGTCTCATTTTGATATGTCTAATACTCCAGAAGTTATGGCTTGTCTCTAAAATTTGTTGACACCCGGTATGCACCCAAACAAGGCAATAAAAAGAAACAACTTTTAAACAATAATATTTACATCGATCCAAAAGAACACACACAACTAAATTATAACTCGTAAGGCAGGGGTTTTACCTAATCGACGTTTTTTGTTTCCAAGTTCTTTGTACCGTAATTAACAAAGAGGTTAAAAGTTTGAAAGTAAAATAGACTTTTACATAGTAAAACGAAAAACACAAACACATAATAATAGGGAAGCCCAAGAGGGGATATCTGCAGTTATAAAGCGAGTCAGAAAAATATACCGAAGAACACCCTGTACCAGATTAAATACCTCCACCAAATATTGAGCCCCGTATACAGGGGCGATCGTAAAAACAAAAATATATCCCACATAAATTGTAGTGCGCGTCAGATTAAGATAGGGTAAGGTAATTACATGCTAAAGAGGGCATATTCCACTAATCTGACAATTTGAGAGTGACGTAAAGAAACCGGAGGGCTACAAAGTTGTGAAAAAAACGTCATTTTAACATGCTCGAACGTGGTTATTTTTTTAATTTTAAAGAAAATAATTTAGGGATGACGAAAAATATATAATTCAATACGATTTGAACAATTTCCACAAGCCGAAATAACAAAAATATTTTTTGACATACTTAATAGTCTGTAGCTGCTTAACGCCCCGATGTAAAGGTATACATTATAAAAGATTTTCCTATTATCATCTAAGCTTTGCAACCCAATAGATCTCTATGACGCTTAAGTTATTGCAAATTTTGGCGTTAGAGTATTTATTAAACTGCCATATTTAATTTATAAAACTTAAACTACTTGCAACTTTCATTAAATACCGCACTCACGGGTAATAGAATTTACCTTCTTATTCTCCATATCCATTTGAAAATAATGTACCCTTTTTAAAATAAAAGCTTGTTTCGCTTCTGTATATCGTTGCGGCATAATATATTTTTTTAATATCGATGTATGTTAAGTAAACTTACACTTTGTAGAAATCGTATATTAAAATCACAAAAAAGCAGTTAATATTCAAAATTGTTTTGAAGAACTTATCTGCACGAATTATTTGCGTTCACAATGTTGCAGGTTAAATTCAGGTCCACAGTGCATCAAAATATGTAACTTTCACAAATTATTGAAAATATTTGAGATGTCTAAAATATCAAAAAATAATTCTGAGAGTTATTGAGATTTTATTGCCTGATAACGATTTGTTTCAGGCTTTCGAATGACGTAATTTGTCACTCTTAGTTTAGACGACATGAAGCAGGAACAACAATTTATGACAAAACATTGAACATCCTTAAAAGATCCATAGCAACATTGCTTAGGATTAGGTCACCAACATGTCGTACTTCTGTTCAGTCGTGTCTAACAAGTCAGTATTGAATTACGGATAGATATACGATTAAATGATGAGTAGAAATTATTAAAAATTAAATTAATAAAATTAAGTAACGAAGATTATTTCTCATTTTTTTTTGTTTATTATGATTGACACACTTTAACATAAAAATTATATTTTTAATCATATTTATATGTATTTACAAGAATATAAATACGGTCCGCCTAATATTACCATGAATTTAAGTTTTGTAAATAGTTATTTAAATACTTTTTGTATTGTTTTGTTTAAAACCAGTAACGTCAAACAATCCTTATTAACTTTCATAAATGAATAAAGTGACTTTTTATTTTGTTGCGCTTGGTTCATACTTAAAGTAAGGTTCGGTATACATCGACGCTATTCGATTTAGGTACGATTTCATTGGCTTTAATTTTTCTTAATCCAATGCCAAAAAAATGACAAGCAATGGATTGCAGTGACCCATTCGCCGAACAATTGGATTGCACCCAAACAAGTATGTTTTATTGTCCACAACGTCTTGGGGCGGATCGTGTCCCGGCGGCGACGTTATTCAGCAGAAAGTGCAGGTGCAGTCTGGACGAGAATTTAAAATAAAACTGGCCATTTCTGCTGCTAAACGAGACGCGGATTGTAGTGTGGAGCGGCGAATTGTTGCAACTCTGAACGCAGCTTAAGCCAGCAAGCAATAAAAAGCGAGCATCCTATCCGAAACTTTTACTTTCTGGCATTTGCGTTATTCGGGGTACAGACGGTCATGCAAATCTGTCACATTTGCATGTTAATGTCTTTTTTAATAAATATGACCATACTTAAACGCCAGCATTTTTATGCAAAGGTTGCAATTTTGCATAATCGTCTGTATGCTGGTATAAACTGTCTTTTTCCACAAATTTTTACGTTTCTGTTTGGCTAGACGTGTATAAGATAGAAAATGAAACGAAAAAAATATTTTTAAAGAAATCTTATAAAAACTTTTGTTTTTAAAACCGAGCTCTATTAATATTTATTTAACTTTTATTTAACAACATATTAGCCTAAAAATTGTTATTCAGCAGTTTATTATACAGTGTATCCAGGCAGATGAGGTCATAATTGATGGGGGTGATAAATAAGGCCAAAATTATGTTAGTACTATATATAAAAAGAAGTTCCATTGCTCTTTGTTAGGAATATATTGACCATTAAAGTTTGCGCACAACGGATGTGAGGTGGATTCGAATCCTGTCGAGGCAAAATACTTATTTAAAAATTGGTCGGAAATTTAGTGGTTAGCTCAACACCAGACGGACAAAGTAAAAATGTATCGACGCTGAAGGCCACCAAAGGATCAGGGCGCCTGAACACACTTTGCCGTATCCTGCGCAACCGTAGACATGCCGACCTCACTCAGTTGATAGGTTTAGTAGTGCCCCCTGGGTGGGGACGAGGTCTTAAGTTGTCGCTCATAGGACCGTGGTTCGGAACCCACGTTGAGCTGTAGGTCCCCGTCTGGCTGACATCACCCAGATGTAAAAAGACAGGGCGTACAATAAGCCGAGCGCCTTCAGTGCATGGGTTATCGCGGTCCTATTCTAAGGTCTAAGGTCTTATTTTTTTATATATAGGTAAAAAGGTGTTTAGTAAGTCGAATTATACGAGGTGAGACGATTTAATGTATGCATTTTTAACACAGGTAGCAAATGTGACATTTTGCTTTGACTGTTTGATTCCTTTATCATTTTTGTACAAAAAGGGAATACCCTATTTAAATCGATATCTTGGACCGTTTCTTATAACATCGCATTTTAAATCTAGACATACTAGCATTTTGTGTGTAATATAAAATTTAATTTTTTGAGAAAACTATTAAAACATGTTAAAATTAAAAAAACAGTCTAAGGTATGGATTTAAATAGGGAAAACCTTTTATAGAAACAAAATAAAAAAATTAAACGGCCAAACTAAAATGTCAAATTGGTTGCCTGTCTTAAACATGCATATATAAAATGAAGTAAAATCATCTCACCTTATATAATCTTGACTTACTAAAAAGCCGTTTACCTATAGAAAGAAGTATTTGTTATTTAGTCGTTTAAATATCATTGGTACTGTTTTACAGTTATGATTAAAATATTTATTGGTTTGTTCCTACTTGCAATATCCCCCAACGAAGCGCGAAAGAACTTTTTTATGAAGTGCTATCATTACACTGCGTTACAAATAGAAACAAAAATTAAGTAACCGCTTTGAAATGTCTTTTTTATTTATTCCTATAGCTTAGTAGGAATACATACATTTTTTTTCATCACGTCTCATTTCTTTTCGTGAGAACGAGGCAAATTAGACTTAAAATTAAAAAAATTAAAAATAATTTAACGAAATCTTAAAAAATGTACCAATGTTTTTACATTATTCGACTCTATTTTTTACCATTTAGCTAAAAAAATACAAGAAACATCATAAATTAAAATTTAAACAAGAAAAATGTTTTAATTTTAACTTTGCAAGTATGTCTTTTAAAGGATCTTCTCACTTTAGACGCCAATAGTAATCGCCTAGCATAGTTGTATCTCAGCTGCTTTAAATTCATTCTTCAAGCTTTTTGACATCCTGGTGGAACCTTTCACCCTGCTCATCAATGACAGCACCAAGATTAGGTTAAAAGAAAGTTAACTAAGAATGAAGAAAGTTTAATTTTAAGGACTTTCTATATTTCAAGTGTTCGTATGCTTTAAACATTTTGTTAACTAGCTGTTTGGCATTTTCGGCTCTATGGTTCCCTAAAAACTGCTTTTAGTAATAACCAGACATCGAAATCTTTGTCAGTAAGCTTTTTGGCATAGGGTAATGAAAAAGGCATTTCTTAACTGGTTTTGACAAGAAAGGATACTGAATGTTTGGTTTGACTTTCTTAGTTAAGCCACGTATGCAAAAGTAGCAATCAAAATTCAAATGATTACTAGCTTCACGCCAAAATGTTGGTACGGCAAACAGCATTGACATCTTATTTTCATTAATCCAAGATATGAAAGTAGTAAACTAAAAACCAGTTACAAATATGCCACAAGCGTCATAAAAACAAATAAAGACGGCAATCAACTATCGCTGTCTAAACGCGTCGTTTTCATCGTGTGCGAGCAACAAAAAGGGGAATAGTTGAAAGTGAGACAGAAGTGGTGACGCCGTGGCATCTTCTCTTCTTGCGAGAACTTTATAGCACGACACACAAAAAAATGTACTATTCGTGGTTTGTCCTGCACGTCCAAAATAAAATAAAGCCCAATTTTTTATAACCAACGGTTGTCTACGGTTCAAAATCATTACAATTTTTCGGTAAATGATGACGTTATCAACGTCGCGTGTTTAACCGTTTTTGAAAATAGGTCGGAGAACGCTGCAAAGAAGTGAGATCCCCTAAAAAGAGACAGATATTAAGTAATCTGGCGGCTGTTGTAGTTGTACATACGAAAAAGATTATTCATAAAATAAATGAAGAAAGGAAAAATAATTAAATAACTAAGTAGCTGGGTCAAGCAACAGGAAAAGTGAGGTTAAAAATTATTAGCTGATACATAGGTTTAAAAACATCGTTTTTTTTACTACATTTTTAACGTCATTTTTAAAAACGCTTTAAAACGTCTTTTGAGCCGTTGACTATAAAACATTCGCCTTAAATATGCACTTCTTTTTGAAAGCATTTTTTTGTACTGTCCACAAATGTGATAAAACTTATTTGGTGTATTTTTGCAGTTGCGAAAGCCACTTAGTTCAGTATTTATGTTGGACTTTTAAATAAATACTTTAAGATATATCGAGCTTATCAATTAGAATCTATTTATAAATAAAACAAACCAATAAAAAGTATAATGCATTGAAAACGTCAAAGGTTTCTTATTTGTTTTAAGTAAAGGTAGTATGCATGTACCTCTAAAACTAGATATTACCTATTTATTTTAGCTATCGGTTTAACGGGTACCAAAATTGTGTAACGCAGTGTTATTGTTATTGAAAAGTAGATATGTAGATGCTTCTTTTAAGAGTTTTTTGTGTGCGTGCCCTAAATGTCGCCGCAGGAGGGTTTATTATAACTAATATATAAATAATGTAA
Source organism: Listronotus bonariensis (assembly GCA_014170235.1). Taxonomy (NCBI): domain Eukaryota; kingdom Metazoa; phylum Arthropoda; class Insecta; order Coleoptera; family Curculionidae; genus Listronotus; species Listronotus bonariensis. Next base: position 56,735 of record JACEGR010001373.1, on the reverse strand, counting down.
TATGTATTTTAAAAAACTTTAACATATTTGTAAAAGGGCAACTCAAATTTAATGGGTATAAAATTAATATTTTAAAAATGCATATAAAACATTATAGGACATGTTTTACCATTTTGTACTTTACTGCATGCGATATAAATATTACTACATATAAATTTTTTTATTTTTTTTATACAGTATGTTGGACTTAACTTTACCTGTTATTTCTTTTATTTTTATTATTAAGAAAGAAATGGTAATTTATAATAAAATTTTTAACTATATCTGGATTGCTAAAAGCTATAAAAACTTATTTTTATTTTAAAAGTACAGGGATGCAAATACATTTTCAATTATTATTTTTATACACTGAATTGTATCCGCAGTTGGTTTCTTGTGAAACATTTTTTAAATAGTAATACTAAATAGGAAAAATTGCTTTTTAATGTTTCAATAATTATTAGAGCATTACTCTACAATTGTTTCGCCTTTCTAGGGCTTCATCAAGAGTACTTCGTATACTAAACTTAAAAAGAGAAATATTTACAAACAGAACCATTTAACACGTTTTTCCCAAAAAGGTCTATAAAATATTATTAGGGGTTTTATTATCGGGCCCAGATGTGGTAATAAATTTATTTATAATTGGCATATTTGCGAAATTTATTTGATCATTGGTAGAAAGAGTTGTATTGTCTATAAGTGATTTTTAATTTCTAGTTGTTCATATAAATTTAATTTTTTACCTTTGTTTTCTCTATGAAGTAGTTTAACATTATTAAGATCTATAAAGTGGTTTTGTTTTATACAATATGTTGAAATGCCTGTGTTTTTTAAACCATTTAAAATTGATGTTTGAAACAATTGTAGAGTAATGCTCTAATAATTATTGAAACATTAAAAAGCAATTTTTCCTATTTAGTATTACTATTATTTTTATTATTATTTTTATTTTTTTGGAATTGTTTCTGACTTTAATGACTTTAATAATTATTTATTTTTATATTATTTACCTTTAGGTTTATGTCTTTATATTAGACCATCCCTATAATGAACCCTTGAAATTTATAAAAGTTTATGTTAGGAATTGTCTAATCTAAACACATAATTTTAAACATAAAAATATGAATAATTGGGATTAATACAATAACAAGTAATTATTATTTAAAATCGTTGTTAAACAGACAGAGTAGTTTAAAATCGCAATATTATTTCTTTGAAAAATTAAGAATCAGAAAAACATATTTTAAAACTATCCAAATAATAAGCATAAAAAAGTGACTAAAAGTGTATTATAAGTTTTTTCCTATTGGTTTTGTTAGAAAAAATGGGGGATTAGGGTTAAATAAAAATCTTTTAAAAATATATTTTTTTACGACCGTTAAAAAAATGCAGTTTTTTTATTCGTTAACATGAAGAAAAAGTACTTGATTCCAGTACACTACATAAACTGTTAAAAAAAAGTAACTTTGTTTAACACTTCGAAGCTTTTTTACACTTTGAATTAGTGTTTTGTTTTAACGCCTACTACAATAAACCTAAATACCAATTTATGCAATGTAACAGTAAACGCGACATTACCTAAAACAAACGGTCAAGTTACCTTTGATTTCGTCATTATTGCTTTTAGTTTATGTGTCACTAGCTTTAAAATTTGACAGTTATCGAATAAATTTAATAGACAATTTTAAAAATTATTGGTAATAATGAATTTGGATGACTAAAAAATTTAAAAGGAATTTATACTGTTTTAGTATCTATTATTTCTACAAAAAGTAAGTACATACAATTTTCTAGAATTAAATTATAAGTGCATAGTTATAAAAAGGATAATTGTCTTCTAAGAAATAAAAATCTATGATTTTTTGTTGCAATATAATGGCTGATGTGCTGCCAAAATTAAAATTAATAGGTTTAAATAAATGAAACCTGTGGTGATTTGGAAAATTTTTATACGGTTGTAGAAAAAATATAGTATATAACACATGCATAAGGTTTTTTTGGACTCATGGGTTTGTCGCACTTGCCTAACGGCTCGTGCTGTCAAACTTTCCATTTGTAAAAAAGTATTACTTAATAATTAATGGTAATAATGAATTTGGATGACTAAAAAACTTAAAAGGAATTTATGCTGTTTTAGTATCTATAATTTCTACAAAAAGTAAGTACATACAATTTTCTAAAATTAAATCATAAGTTCATGGTTATAAAAAGGATTATTGCCTTCTACAAGATCAGATGGCTATGATTTTTTTGTTGCAATATAATGGCAGTGCTGCAAAAATTAAAATTATTAGGTTTAAATAAATAAAACCTGTTGTGATTAGGAAAAATTATATACGGTCGTAGAAAAATATAGTATGTAACACATGCATAAGGTGTCTTTTTGTACTCATGAGATTGTCGCATTCAAACTTCTCATTCGTATAAAAGTATCACTTTATGCACTTGTTACATAAATTACTATTTTTAACAATTTATTAAAATATAACTTTTTTTAATATAAGCCATAAATGGAATCGACTTATGATATACAGTAAGATTGAAAACAACGAAAATGTTATTTTGGCAAAAAACAAAAAAATCTGTTATAAATATTTTTTAGAACTAATTTAAATAGTATAAAAAATTATAATTTAAAGTTCTATAAGATAAATCGATACCTTTTAGGTTACTAATTACATACATTTTTACTTAACTTCATATTGCATGCTAACAAAAAGTTAAACTAATTATTTGTAAAGAAAAAGCCAAAACCCATTTATTTAAGTTTACCCTTAATTTTCCCAAGTAATGGCTGTAAGCAATAACAATAAAATGTAATGGGCTCTCTATGCTTTTTCAAAAGTTATTTTTTAAAATAAATTATTTTTTTTATTTTTCAAAAAAATTTTAGAACACCTTACAATTTTAACTCGGCGTTTTATTATTTATGTTTTATTATGATTGAACCAATAAGAACAATTGCTGTAAAAACAACAACTTGACAAACAGGGAAATAACGACAAATACGATTTTATAATGATATTTAATTATGTTGCAGATACGTTAACAGGTATTAACGTCCAAGCAATTGTTTGCAAGGCCTACTTAAAAATAACTTTAAAAAATAGAAAAAATGCAATTTTTCTTTTAACTAAAAATTAAAATATGACATGTGATACATCGTTGAATTTGTAATAAAAAATGGGTTCAGATAGAGGGTGTACTTTTTTTCGAGCCATATAAAAAAATAAAGTTGATGATGGTTTCTTGAAAACGAAACGTCGGGTATAAAATTTAAAAATTCCATCATGTAGTAGCTTAAAGTGCCAATGAAAAAGTGTTATTAGTTTTTTATATCTCTTCAAATAAATAAAATCGATAAAAGTCAGATTTTGGTTTTGCCAAATATCTCAACAGGCTATTAAAATTTTTCAAGTTTTTAAATAAATAACCTTTAAAAAACAAAACTTTTCTCAATTTAACCTAAGCTGTATCTCCAATAGGTCAATAGGTACTGAGATTCCCATGCTTAGGATCCTTATCTTGGACACACTGTATATATATATATATATATATATATATATATATATATATATATATATATATATATATATATATATATATATATATATATATATATATATTTATATATTGAGAGCCAGCTCTAACGTTTTGTTCGCGAAACTTGTCTTTCAAAAAATAATTTTAAATTATGTGCACATTGCGTCCTGATTTTCATACTCCGAAAACATAACAAAATTGAGATTACTCACTGTATCATTACTTTTGTATTAAACTACAATAATATATACGTGGAATAATGCTTGATTTTTACTCCATGTTGGAATTGAATCACATTCCAAACATGGAATGAGTAATTATCAGAGAAGTCAAGGGTCGCTAAAAATTTACCTTGTTAAAGAGAGCTTTTAACTATATTTAAAAACTGTTCTTGAGATTCAGCAAAAAAATCGTATTTTTGAAAAAATCTGTTTTTTTTTAAATTATTTTTAAAAATTATCAAAATTTTTCCTCTCTTACAAAGCACTTGGCATCTGATAAATATTATTATATGCTAAGGATTTGGAACAAACCATACGTTTTTAATATTTTTGGTAAATATTATGCAAAAGCTATTCACTTAATCTTTAGCTTACACTACTAGATCTAATTAAAGTAAGACACTAGCTAAACGACTGCCGGCAGCATTTCTCAATTGAAGAGTTGAAATATCAAAGGTGCTAAGTGCCAAAAACAAGAAGCAGAGTTATTTTAAAAAACTTTATTATTTTCACATTTTAAAAGCTACGGGTCAACAAAATCTGAACACAAGATGTGTTCTGACGCCAGTTAAAATGAACTACAGGCACATGGCTCTTTCTCAAATTATTCTCCTTGGCACATAGCATCAGGGGCGGTCATATCAACTTTCCGACGGTGGGGCCATATCATTATTAAATGTCCATATTTGTAATTGGGTGTTTTAAGGTAAAAAAATTAATAGGTTACAAAGGATGTAGCACAAAAGAAGGGGGGCATATCCCCCATGGCCCCCTCCTTATGACCGCCCCTGCATAGCACCTTCCTATGATATAAACTCATTTAAAAAAAGAAGGCACTTAGCCCCTTTGATATTTCAACGCCTCAATTATAAGAACAAAACTGCCGTTCGGTGGTTTAATCAATTAACGTATATGAAAGCCGCCAAAAATCTAAATTAATTTGTTGTTACAAGTGGTTCTAATTTATTTTATCGGTAGATGCTCAGCGGATATGCATATAAAAACTAAGAAAAACCGCTGAAAAATAGTTAATCTAACTTTAATTTAATTTGCTGTGCCGTAGACGTTTAGTTTTCTTGTGGTTACGTTGGTGTGCAATTTAACCCACTAAATATTTAATATTAGCGTTTCAGTATTAAGGTTTAGTTTTGTCCCGTGCTGCTAAAATGTCATGTTAGGACGTGTGTATAATAAAAAATATGTACCAAAGAGGTTTGCTTATTAGTATCGGCGTTAAATTTGTTTGTAGTAATGGTGTTTCGAAGGTGTGTTTTGCGACGTATCTAGCATGGGTATTAAACAATTTCTTGTTATATTTTTCTTTATAAATATGATGATATACAAACTATTAAACAGTTTATTAACTATTGTTAAAGAAAAACTAAAAAAAAAAATTACCCTTTTTGTTTTAGGTTTAAATTTTATCCCACCGTGCACCGTATATGAAAGGTGTGTTTGTTTTGGACATGGCCTATACAAGGTTACGTCATCCTTTGCCATTTAGGTTGACGAACATGACAGAGAAATAACTCTATTAAATGTGAGATAAGAGTAACAAGGAGGATATTTCTTCTAAAGATTCAGACAATGACTTTGAAGGCCAAGTTGCTCATGAAACGAAAACGTATCTGTGGAGCCACACCTATTGCCAATCCTATGATGAAAGTCAGCTAGAAGATTGGGATAAAGAAGATCTGGTTTCCTTGGCAATATTATAAGAAAACAAAATAAAAATTTATAGGAAGCAAAGTTAGCCATATAGATGCCCCAGTTGCTTTTATACAAAATGCGGGTGAAACACAAAAAAATTCTAGTTTATATCCAAAACTAAAACCACTCTTGACGGAATTATCTTGTATCACCTGTAACTCCTTTTGAGCCCACATTAACAATATTGAGACAAGAAAAACCTAATCTTATTTCGAATCAAGTTTTGGTTTAATCAAGATTGCTTTATATCTAATCAAGAACCAGTTAAATTTTGCATGAAAAAAAAATTATTGTTTTCAAATAACTCTTAAACTCATATTATTTCAATTACTATTGCAGTTGTCTCAAGAATACTTTTGCTCGCTTTAATCAACTGCCACTAAATTATGGACCTGATATTAGCTATACTTGGATAAAAATTATAGTTCTATTTGAAAGTGCGGGAAAGAACAGGCGGTGGAGCTAGCTTCGCCCAATAGCAGACGGGATTTGGTCAGTCATTTTTCCCGTGTAGATGCCATGTCTTTCGTCGGTGTGAATATTGTGAGTTTATTAATTTGAAAATGGAAATCGAAAATTTGCTTGTAAAATGGAATGTAAGCTATTTAATTCCTATAATTAAAGGTAAGAGGGTAACTAGATATAATATTTTTATGTATATTACCTAATTTTTATTTAACTTATGTACGTAACAGGTTCGCTAATAATATTCATAACCTAAAAGGTACTGATCTTGTATTTAATATGACTTTCATATAAAGGTGTCTTCTTTCTTACGAACAAGAAATGTTTTATTAATTTTAACATTTCTTTTTGACTTGACTAAGACAATGTACGTTAATTGTATTTACTTTCGAAAGAAGACGAATTGATTTTTACAATTATTTCTAAGATTTTAGATTAGGGATTTGGATGGTTGTCTTTTTTCACATACACGTCTAGTCACTTTAAAAGCTTCAATGCGAAATTTTTACTAATGCGTCGAAAAGATACGGTTTAAGCAAGCACAAAACGAGCACGATATCTTATTCGAAATGTTGACCTGCAGACATTCTTTTTCTTATATTTTCCTGCTAGTGTTGTGTGACCATCAACCTTTTAAAGGGGCTAGACGTGAATAAATAGTTATTTTAAAGACATAAAGAAGTATTAGATTATACGGGGTGTTTTAAAACAGCATTTTTTTTTAATCCAAGCTGTTTTTATAAAATGTGTTTAAGTATAATACTGTTTGTTTTATGAAGCATGGCTTTTCCTTTTTTAGTAAGATTAGTTTTAAAATCTATTGGTGCTTTTTTTCATTCATTTAAAAGTATTCGTGTTTTTAGTTCGTACAGGGAACAAAACTAAGGATGTTTTAATGTTTTTTAGAAAGGTTTTGCTTTTATAGCTTAGGTAGTATATTTCGCATTAAACTAAAAGCAAAACAAATTATATTTTAACCATTTTATTTATTTTAGGTGCCTGACACAAAAAGAGTTTCTATCTGTCTTTAACGCTTAAAACTTTTGAAAATATAATATAATATATAATTTTGGCTGTAATTTATTTTATGTCAATTCATGTGATTCCCGGGCGGCACTCAAAATTAATTCTAAGATATGAAACTATTCGCAATAATAATTAATATGCTTTGTTTAAACTTATCAAGTTTAAAATCTAAATAATAAAAATGTTTGTATAAAAATAACTATTCTTTAATAAAGATAATTTAGATTTAACCCGAGAATTGCGTGTAATTAATGCAATAATTCTTATATTTATTCCAAGGTTAGTTATTCTTAAGCAAATCGCAATTATAATTTTCATTAAAAGATTACTATACTTAAATAAAGCCTAGTTTGTTTTATATTAAAAAAGCTAAAATATTCTGTCCAGTATAGCTATACTTATATCATCATATATTATATCAAATTAAATTAAATAAATATTTAATATTGAATTAAGGGCTATATGCTTTCTCACACAAGATTAGTTGTTATTGCGGATATATGAATGTAAACTTGCATTTAGTCAAGATTATTACTCTCAAATATAGCTGATATTTTTTCAGTGTATAAAAAGTATGAAGTCTTACTTTCTCCTTGTTTTTATAAGTGTTTAATAACAAGGATAAACTAGATGTGCATTATTTGTTATGGTCCACTTTGTTTAGAAAAAACAAACAATGCTTTCAACTTTATAGAAAATATTTATAAAATATTTATAATCATCATATTTCACCTTTCTTGTATGTTTACCACCATTTTTTTTATGGGCAACTTTTTTCTTAAATTTTTTGTCATGTGATTTTTTTTTGTATGTTTTTAACATAAAGGTAAAACATGTTTTGTTAAAAATATTAATACTTTTTTTCTTTACTTAAAGGGTTTTTTATAACACTTTTCTTCGTACCTAAGAGTTATATATAATCTAAATAATTCCTTCTGGACAAACCAGTACTTAACCGTTCATATATAAGTATCCAGTATCTTATTCAAATATTTAGTAAAAATAATTTATTTCTATTGATTATATGACAATCACTAAGTAAACAAGCATACTTTAAATATTTAGATTAGATCACTTTAGATAATTAATAATTAACTAACTTTAAAAGGTATATGCAGTTACTTTTTGTCAATATTTATGTTAAAAGTAATATGTCTAAGATAATTCTTTCTAAGAACTTAGTAAAGCAAATTATTGAAATAACGAATGTATTAAAAATATTTTTAATATGACTCTTGCATATGATCTGTCTTTTATTGTGTTTTTAACTGTATAAATATTTCTGCCTATATTAAAATTATTAATAAAATTTTTAATTTTTGTTAAGGTACACATAATAATTAATTTTTTTATAGAGTTTTTTAATTATCCTTTTTATTAAATTACAATATCAAGATGTTTCATGCATGTCAAAATGTTATTTTACTATTTAACTACTCCTATGGATACGATTTTACCGAAACTATTTAATACCTTTGTTTGGCATAACAAAAAGTTATATCTAGTTTAAACTTAACTACATTATTTTCAGGGTCGTGAAGTTAAATACATTTTATTAAAGCGTTAATTCCTATCAAAGAAGTCTTTGGGCCACTCCTACGAGCAAGAAACCCAAATATGCAGAAATTAAATTTATTTATTTTTAAATAAAACAATAAAAGTTTTTTTGAATTGTTGACATTTGTAACATAACTCAGTTAAGTGCGATTAGCATAAATACTTTTTAAAATGGTTTTAACTTATTTCCACTTTTTAGTCCTCCACTACAATATACTACACTTTACCCCTTGCCCAAAAAAGCAAATATTGAACATGTCATTTGTAGTATTCCATTCCATTTAAAGATCTTTTAAATAATATTACAATGTATGGATTATGGTCAATTGGTTTTTTAGTTTTTATTCTTAAAGAGCGGTAAAAATGCTAGTTTGACATTTTAAATAATTTAATATTTTAATTAATAACAAAGATACCCATATCACTTAATTTAAAAGACTTGCTATAATTATCGAGTATCTTAAATAGGATATAAGGCTGACATTTTTAATATTTACCTAAGTTTTATTAAAATGCATTAAAAGTTTTTTAAGCTATTGGGTACTTTTTTTAACAGTTTTTAAATTTTGTTATGTTTACAACGTGGTTCATTTTAATCATTTTCTCTTTTGGTCACCACGAACCAGTTACTCTTTTATAGTACAATCTGGTATCTTTTAACATATCTTTTTATTAAATTATTTGCTATATTACTATATATTAAGGTATGTACACACCGAAAAACAAACATTCGTTCTTGTTCACCTTGTTTGTATGTGTTTTTGTTTGATGTTCGCTTTTCTGTCTACATAGCACAATCAAATATTTGTTTACTCTTGTTTGACTAGTTTGATCAGTTATGGATGACGATAAAGAAAATTTATTGGCGAGTGCGACGCTCATTATTTAAACTAAGTGAACATTTCGACGAACAAAAATTCCGTCCACACTAAAACTAGTCAAACAAAATTTGTCTTTGATATACCGACATCTACTCGAACATGTTGGAAAAAGAACAAACAAATTTTTGTTTACCGTTTTCACCGTATACATCAAAGAAAAACGTTTGCTCGATGATGTTTGTTCATGTTTGTTTTTTGGTGTGTACACATACCTTTACACAAACATGATTTTGTACATTTTTATTTAAAAAAATAATAATATTATATTTTTTTTTTTAAATGATGTTAGAACAACACAGTTTAACTTTGGCCTCGTAGCACCAATTACTTAGGACATAGCAATAGTGTGACACGATATTTAAAACACCCTGTTTATATTTTTATCTATATTTTAAATAACTGCTAAAGATTCATTTTAATGGTTCTTTACCCAAAAAAATAAATTTTTACGTTAATTTGGAACAAGAAAAATATTTAATGTAAATTTTTAGTATTTGCTCTTTTAAAATTTTAAACTAAAAATTATACGTAAAATTTAAAGCAAAACTTTTTACAATTTTTCGATAATAGCACTTTCTAATCTTTTGGGTCCTTTATAGTAATGATAATACCGGTTGTTTTTTCCAGGTGGTTCTGGTTAGTTCTGCTTAGTGCCGTATAGTCCGGTCAAATAATTGCAGTAATTCGCATAAAGCTGAAAATTAAATACGATAATAAATGAGGAGGTAATCTGCGGACCGCAGTTTTTAACAAAATCAACAAAACCGAGTTATGTATGGAATATTATATTTTAAATAATGTCCCATGGCCAAATTAGGGATTTTCTTAGGTAACTGTATTCATTCTATCCCAACTTCCTAAAAATGTTTGACATTTTATTCAAGTGCGCAACAAAAAGGTGTTTTTCTTAAAATAATCTTTTAGCAAAAACGTCGGTTTGCAGATAACCTCCTCAAGTAATATGTCAAAAGTCCCCTTCAATCCTATGTCTGCTAAATAAGTTATTAGGAGTCAAAAGTCAAAATTTATTTTTTCTGTCTTCTGGCGAAACCATAATTGTTATCAAACACAAAATGTTCTTTCACTTTTTTGCTACAAATATCCATTATAGAAATATCGCGATCCCAAAAGTTGAAAAAGTATTTTGCGTGATGTACACATATACACACATTTCTGCGCCACCTATGAAGTAGTGTTCTCGATTTTTGCATTTTATTTTTGTAAACGATAAGTTTTATTGCATAATCATATAAAACAATAGTTGTAAATCATAAAATTTTCTACAATAAATATTTTAATGCTGCTCGTATTGTCGCACCTCAACAAACATATTAACGTCAAATAAAAGTGTACCGTGAGACTAACAGGAATATAATATACCTGGATAAGACTTGGTTGGGTACTAACGATGTAGTGAAGTATCGTTGGGTGAATAACACTTGTAGTTTAAGCACCCCTTCCAGGGGAAAACGAATAATAACTCTGCATGCTGAAAGTAAACGTGGTTTTGTTCCAAACGTTTAATTATAGTCAGAAAAAAATATAAGAGATTTTTCTGGTCATTACCATATGGATAGAATAGCGAAACTATTAAAAAATGATTTACCGAGCGATTAATTTCCAACATTTCGGCAAACTCGGTAATTGGAATAAATAATGCGCCATACCATTTGTGATTGATAAATGAAATTCCAAATAGTAATACAAAAAGAGGAATGGTTAGCATTTATGCCTTGTAAAATCATGGAAATTTTAAAGGTGGTGCTAACAAAAAAGCACTAGTTAAAAAAATAAAAGAAATACAGTTTAAAAGAAATATGTAGTTAATGACGTATGCAAAAAGTATAGTTATGTTGTACTTTGATTACCACCTTGCGTGTTTAATCGAATTGAGCTGGTTTAGGGTACCATTAAATAAAACCAATCACCGAGATTAAATTCAGTTGTTTTAAATAACATTGAAGTAAGTTACAGTAATTTATGAGAAAAGTCATGTGTTATCAAAAAGAAAGTAAATAGCATGTCCCTTCACCTACTAATACATTATTAATTGATGTTTGTAACTTCAGTTTCGATGAAAAATTCTAATATTGGTATTTTGTCGTTTTTATACCTTTTTTGTGTTGTTTAATAATAAACTATGCTTTTATTTTTGGTAAAATAAAAACTTTTACTCCCATACCTATGATTACACAGCCCCACAAAAAAATGAAAGTTTATACACAAGAATCAGACATATGTATTCTCATGTATTTTTCGACGCTGAATTCGAATCTATGCTCAGAAATGCCCTTACATGTCTGGAATTACACTCCATGGCCTTTATAGGCCCTGAAATACGGTTTTTGGAATAAGGCAAGGTTAAGGGTGTATTCTAAAGCCAAAGCCGGATTTGTGCTCGACCGGTCTACGGCTAACTTAAATTTCCTGTTGAGTTAGGAAAATGATCACCCTTAGGGGTCGAAAAATCGTGGTTTACACGAAGCAATCAGTACAGTAATATTTTTATGTTCATTTGAATTCTGGACCTTACCACGCGCGAAAAATTTATTGCCTGTTAAAATTCTTAGTTTGTGACCAAAAAAATGCCCCTAGGGAACTAAAAATAGTTTTTTGGACTTAGCAATTACAACGGTCAGATTTTTAGGATATTTCTAAGTGCTATAACTCATTCTGTGCACGAAAAGATTTTTGCCAGCTGAAATTCCCAGTTTGGGGCTAGAAATATGACTTCTAGGGGATGGAAAATCGTGTTTCAGATGTAGCAATTACAACGGTACAAACGTTGAGAAATACAAAAAACCAAAATACGTGTCCCGATCTCTTATTTCCTGTTTATTTTAATGACGCAATCAGAATCACTTACTTCATTGTTTTGGAAGATACAGGGTGATTCTTAAAATTTGTCAATTTTTATTATATCTTATTACTCAGACATTTAGGGAAATAGAAACAAACTTCAAATACAAAAGTTTTTCATCTTTCTACGTAGAATCCAATGGCGTTCTACAAATAAATATAAATGTTTTAATTTTTGAGATATAACGCAAACTTTTTTTTTTTTATGGTACACCCTGTATTTGTGTACAGTAATTTATAGCAGCAACTAAAGAATTATTTAAGTACTTAATTTGTTTTTGTACTTTTTGCATTTTTGCATCACAAAATGTGCTCAAATACTTTCCATTATGTTTTAAGTATTTTTGGACTTGGCTTATAATCAAAGTAATGACGATATAATATGTAGATGTGGTACATTGTGAATAAATTAAAATAATTTGCTTTATGTTTCTTAAAACCAAATAAGAAAAATACCAAAAAATGACATCTATATCGACACTAGTTCCATTACAAGCTAATTCCAAAAATACATAGAACAGAATAAAAAGGATTTGAGCACATTTTGTGATTAAACACAGGTGCAAAAAAATATTTAGTACTTTAATAATTATTGTTTAGTTGCTTTTATAAAATACTGCAGTTCCTGTGGCTGTTATTGATTTGGTTAATAAATGTTTTAGTTTTCTTGTTGGATTAAGTTTTTAATATATATATCCTTAAAAAAATAAATAAATATTAATTCAATCCATGGCCAACTATTTTTTAAATATTTTATTGTTAGTTTAGCTGTTAAGAACAATGCAAAATATTAAGTTGTATGTATCGTTGTAATTGCAAAAAAATGTATATTTTAAGATACTTAAAAACAGGGTGTGTCATTTAAAAAATGCAAGTTTGCGGTATATCTCAAAAATTAAACCATTTATATTTATTAAAGGTACGCCACTAAATTAAAAACTTTTGTATTCAAAGTTTGTTTCCATCTCCCTAAATGTCCGAGTAATAAGACATATCGACAAATTTTGAGAATCACCCTGTATTTTCCAAAACAATCAAGTAACCGTGATTCTGATTGCGTCATTAAACTAAACAGGAAAAAGAAAATCGAGACATATATCCTGGTTTTTTATAATGTTCGCCCATTGAATCGAGCCAGACGATGCAAGAAGGCAGGGGAAATAATAATTCTGCATTATCGAGTCTAATCAGAGGCGTGCGAATAAATGATTGCTAAACAGGTTAAATATAATAAAACATATGTAAAAAATATTTTATTTTTAATAATATAGTGGAAATTGCCAGGATCTAAGTATGTTTAATTTTAATGGGAATAGCATCTCAGTAATATAATTAATAGCATCAGTGACACTAAAGAAACTCGAGACTTTCACTCTCTTTATTTATAACTATTCACACAACGTTTTGGGTTACACTTAAAAACGAACAGAGATAGGACTGCTCGAAACGTTGTGTAAATATTTATAAATAAAGATAATAAAAGTCCGAAATTCCTTATTCCAATTAACTAAAATTAATGCTACACAATTATCTTTATTTAATAATATATACGCATTTTCTTGGATTTTGCGTTTTTTAGAACAAGTTTCCTTTGCTAAAATGCTCAAATCATCCCAGTTTATTCTAGGATTGTTATTAAATGCGTGTTGGCAGATTTTTGATTTATAAAATTCTGTTTTTTAATGTAAGATCTGTGCACCTAAACCTATTGCATTCGCATTCTTTTTAGTTTTGGTTTTTGGGTTTTTAGTACTTTTAATTTAATTTTTGGTGTTTGATAGCAAATTCCTATTTCTCACCTGTTAAAACCCATTTTAGCCGAATATTGTGATAAAATACTTATTAATAACAATATTATTTATAAAGTACTAAAACCAGAATAAATTTTTAACACTCTGTATCTCCTAAACCATCTACTTTTTGACTAAGTTAAGCTGGGTTAGATCGTCATATTTTAGCCTCAGGAATCTATGATAGATTTTTCTCCGCACCTTTCAGAGACACCCTGTATTTTTTAAATCTTAATGACAGTCCACGAAGGCTTTATGCCCAAGTACCACATGTACGGTGTACAGTGTACCGTGGATGTCGGGTTATTACATGTTTAACCAATCCTTTTCTCCGTTCCGTCAACGTTGTCAAGCACTGAAACATGCAGTTTTTTTGCATTGCACAACACCTTTTAAACAACGTATTAGTGCTACGACGGACGTTATTTGTTAAATAACTACTACCTAGGGTTTGGCAGAATACTACACAGTGGTTTGCCATTGCAAACTGTGAGGTGACGAGCAATTTAAAATGCCGATTGAGGGTGCCGAGAATCGAACCCGACTCTCTGCTGTGAGAGACTGGTAATCAATTTCAATTTTAAAGGCTATTTATTATTCTCAAATATTTACAATGCAGTTATGGTTTACATAATACAATTTGTTATCAAAGCTTCTTCCGAACTATATAGTCTCCCAAAGGTAGTAGCCAGGTTCTCGAGGCGAAACTCTCCACCTGGGGGCTGGTGTTAACCCTTTGGAAACCGAAACTGAACGCGTTTGTAATGATAAAAAGCCTTTCCAATGCCTTTAGGGCTTATTTTGAAATTTCACTTATTAAGTTATTCCATTTGCCTAAATATTCTGGATTCATTTGTTATTGAGTATTATTTATTTTGGGAAAAATCGATTCATAAGACCCAATTAAAATTCATATTTGTGTTTTAATGGACATCTTAGTCTCTGGATCTTATATCTCTTATATATATATATATATATATATATATATATATATATATATATATATATATATATATATATATATATATATATATATATATATATATATATATATATATATATATATATACAGGGTGTTATGGAAATACTTTAATATATTTAAACCCCAAAATCCTTTGTGTAAAAATAAATTGAATAAAAATTATTAAAAATGGCGGACCACCATAAATAACAGTGATAATGAACCCCAAAATTTTACGATTAAAAATCAAACCCCTCACTGACCAGCTCTTTAAATCCCTTTAAATACATATGTTTACCTTCTGTCGCTGTCAAAAACAGCTGAAAGCAGTTATAACACATGGCTACGTCAACAAGCTTGAGAAAAGTTGCCAAATTTATTTTGTTCTTTACCAGTTTATCTATGGGTTTTGCTGTTTCAATTCGATCAAACGAAAAACTTACATGATTACACAAATTATCCTTTATTACGCTACTAGGTTGTTCCAGCGTATAATGAAAGTAAAGATTACTTTTTCCACAAATCAAGTACACTTTTTAGGTGGTTAATTACTTTACAAACTTTTTAAACACTGCGACGCGACACGTATGCGCACAAAGAATTGAATTAAAATACACAAAACGGTATTTTTATTGCAAAACACTATTAAAACAAATTTTACTGCGTTTTTAAATAAAGTTTTTGTTACTTTTCGCTTTTCTTTCATCAAAATTAAGAGCCGACAGACGACAGGTGGTTCACACGAGAAAAGAGTACAAAAGATTATTCCCTATGAGACAAATGTACAAAAAAACTACGGTAATTGTACAGAAAGTGTCCGCAACTCCGATTTTAACTAAATTTGGTATGTTGGGTTTTTTGGGGCGCTGATCACGAATCTGAAAGAAATTTTAGTCGGAAATGTTTGGTTTCCGAGATAATCATCATCAAAGTTGGCATTTAAACTAACCTTATTTTCACCATTATTCCCCCTTCTTTTTGCACACAATTCTTGATTTAAAGCTAAAGTGGCCCACAATATTTGATTTTCACCTTTTAAAACCCCGTTTTTCTATGTTTTTTACACCTTTTATCAAATAAATTGGGAAGAGTCCCTTTAAAAACGTTGCAACCGTGCATTCACTGCTCCACCGCCTCCACCATATTCTGCTACGATTCAAAACGATTGAAAGCAAAGCTATACAATTTAATTCAAAAAAGTGTAACATACGTAGAAGAATGAGGTTTTAAAAGGTGAAAATCAAATATTGTATACCACTTTAACTTAAAATCAAGAATTGTATGCCAAAGAAGGATAGAAGAATAAAGTGAAAATGAGGTTAGTTCAAATGTCAACTTTAATGATGGATATCTCGGAAACAAATGTTTCCGACTAAAAATTTTCAGATTCGTGATCAGCGCCACAAACACAGGTGTTTTTACAGTTTAGATGTTTTTGCAAGAAATTTATTGCAATTTATTCTAACATTTTTGCAGTTTGCACGTAACTGGGTTTATCAATTTACTGAAACTTGTAAGTTCAATTCTTTTTAAACCTTTTTCTTTGTCTCATGTTGTTCTGGTTATGGGCGATAAAATGATACTTACAGCGAATTCTTTTGGTTAAACTAGGTGCTTTCAATTTAATTAGGTTTTTAATCAAAATTTTTACTACAAAATGCAGGGTTTGTTTTTTCTTGTGATAATTCATAAAAGCTTGATGTCTAGGAACTTATTACCGTGGGTATAAAAAGTAGACGGCATATTTAACATACCTTACTTAGGGATAAAGGAGCCGAAGTGGACATTTTGGGGCTTCTTCAGATGTACGGTTACAAAATGCATGAAACAATTACTTTGTGTTGCTATATTACTGTACATCTCATTGGTACGGAAGAGAAGGGAAGTTTATGGTGAAAGTGTAAAGAGTGTACTCGTGAAAATAAAAGTACTTTCCAGCCAAGAAAAAATCCTAGCCTTCTAAAAGCTGTTGTAGCTCTAAATGTTATTTAAGGTTATTATTTAATGTAACGCCTACGCCGCTCATAAGTAGATAATAAAAATTGGTTAACTTTTTTATGCCGGTATATTATTGTCCTCTATTGTGTGCTTTGAAATCTACGATAAAATGGTGGTGCCCTCTGGATAACATTATTCAGTCGTTAAATGGGTTTAACATCTAAAAACCTGGCACCCACGGTACTTAGTACTTAGCTTTTGTGCTACTAACATGGACTGCCATAAACATAAAAAAACTAAATATACTAAATGTACTAGATGTAGTACAATTGTACAGCTGAACATCGCAAATTCGCGTTGTTGTTGCCAAGGAAGCCATGAAGAATGGCATGATTTAACTGACCAATAAGAAGGCTTCCTTATGCAAGGTTACAGAAAGACGAAATTCGCTTGCCCTGGTTTGCGTTTTAAATAATATTGCGAAGAATTTACCAAATTGTGCGTTTATTAAGTTTTGCATCTTGTTTTAATTTACGTAAAATGCAACGAAATTCAATCGAGTTGACTGACATGGTTTTGTGTTATGGGAAGCTAGGCAAAATGCTCGGCAAGCCAGGCTGCTATATCAAGAGCGATATCCAGATCGGAACACCCCTAGTGAAAGAACTTTCGTGTCTGTAGTTCAACAACTTCGAGACCGGGGAAGCTTTCGAGGTGTAAATGCAGATAGAGGCCGAGGACGTACCGAAACACACTGGCCGCAGAGCAGGAATTTTAAATTCTGTTCGTGATAATCCTAGTATAAGTACTAGACGATTAACGTCACAAATCGGTCGGGCTTCAAACTTTATAACGTGGCGAACATTACATGAAGATCGTCAACATCCTTATCATGTGCAAAAAGTGCAAGCGTTAAAACCAGAAGACTACGCCTTGCGTAGAAATTACTGTCGGTGGTTTTTGCAAAAACTGCTAATGAACCAAATTGGATTCGCAATGTGTTGTTTACCGATGAGGCCGGTTTTACTCGCGATGGTGTGTTTAATCAACACAATACGCATATTTGGAGCGTAGAAAATCCACACGCATTCCGCGAAACGCACCATCAAGAAAAAATTTCTATTAATGTTTGGGCTGGTATTATAGACAATCAACTAATAGGTCCCCATATTTTGCCAGCAAGGCTAAATGGGGAAGGTTATTTGGCTTTTTGCAGAACGACCTTCCCAATTTATTAGATGATGTCCCTTTAGCCGTTATACGACAAATGTGGCTACTTCAAGATGGAGCACCTTGTCATAACGCGAGAATAGTCACGGAATATTTAAATGAAAATTTTAGAGATAGGTGGATTGGACGCAGTGGACCTATTCGATGGCCTCCTCGGTCTCCCGACCTTAATCCATGCGATTTTTTTTGTGGGGAACTATGAAAGAGTTTGTTTATAGTGAACCCATTAACAGTTTAGAACAGTTGCGAAATCGTGTGGAACTAGCGGCTCAGCAAATAAGAAACAATGAAAACATTTTTGCGCGTGTGAGAAACAGTATGCAGCGGAAAATAAATGCATGTTTGGAATCAAACGGAGGGCATTTTGAACATATTCCGTATTGAAAGTAAATCGACCTTTATTTAAATATTTTTTTATTACAATTTATTTTGATATAAGGCTTTTAATAATTTTTTAAAGTAAATTTATAAAAAAATAGAATATAATAACATTTTACCTTTTTATTCTATTATGTATTTATATCGTTTATTGGGTATAAAATAGGACGTTTGGCAACATCGCAAACAAAGTCGTCTACTGTCTGTTACTAACGAACGAGCTACGGTGTTTATAGTGTTTACGTAACCAGGGACGTAGCAGATAGGTGAAAAGAAGGTATTTTTACAAATTGTAAAAAAGTTTTTGAATTAAACAAAAAAAAGTACTCAGTGTGTCTCTACACTGTCCCAGGAGTCACCCATTTCAATATATTAAAGTATTTCCATAACACCCTGTATATATACACATGCACATACACATATACACTTTTTTTTTTAATGAGTAATTAAAATGTTTAATGGAGATAGATAATTAAGTGATTAAATTATGCAATTTTGGTAATGAATTATGAGGTCTAATTTCATGAGAAAGTGGTGTCCTGTGGTAGGGTGGTTTGTGTGTGTAGTTGTCATTTATTCTCATGTTTGTTATATTTCTGGTTGGTTCTGATTTTAATATGTTGTATCTATAAAATTTGTCACTTTGATCTACGTGTATCTGCTAGGTCGTGT
Organism: Listronotus bonariensis; assembly: GCA_014170235.1. Lineage (NCBI taxonomy): Eukaryota > Metazoa > Arthropoda > Insecta > Coleoptera > Curculionidae > Listronotus > Listronotus bonariensis. The sequence continues at coordinate 37,522 of JACEGR010001373.1, read as the reverse complement.
AAGTCGTCTATTCTTATATATCTGTCAGATTGTGTCGCTGACCTTAGAATTTTATTTTGCATACGCTGTAACCTGCATAATTGAGTGTCTGAGACTCCCGACCATACAGGCGTACCGTATGTTATTGTTGGTTTTATAATAGTGTGAACACCTAGTATAAAAAAGTATACATTTTGAAAATTTTAAAAATATACATTTTTGGGAAATTTAAATTTAAATTGGGTTACTTAACATTGGGAAATTTGGGACATAAAACAATACGTGAGGTGTCAAGATTTAAAAAGTATAAATCAAACAATTTTCTAGGTTACTCTTATAATAATAAGACAAAAACATTAAACAAGTTGAGTCGCCTAGAAATGCAAAACAAATACTGGAAAATTTGATATTTAAAGAAGAGAGAAAGAAATTAAAGGGCATTGGTTTATCAGAGAAGAAAGAGTTAGTAAAGTCAAGTAAAAAGTTAAAGTTTGAGTTAAGCCCCGTACGGGCTATCCCTAGGGATATGCCCGTACCAAATTTAGTTAATCAAATAAGTTAAGTTGGTTTTTAATGCAAAGTTAGTTGTGATGGTCCACCGGTCTCATTGTCTCAATAGATAGTTCCATATGGTACATTTGCCCAGTGACGTAAAGTAAGCCTGTATATAAATTCCAAAATTTCAACGTCACATATGGTGGAGGCGCCCCCGTTCCCAGTGACCTTTGTAAAACGTCGGTTATGGTAAGCTGTGCCCGCCCCAGTTCCAGTGCCCTTTGTGAAGCGATAGGAAAAGTCGCTTATGGTACGCCCTTCCCACCCTTCAGTTTATTTTTGGAAGAAAATACCATATATATGGTAAAGGCGTCCCGTTCCCCGGAGAAGAAATGTGTGTGAAAGGACGAAGATGGGGAAAAATATGTTGCGTAGCGTAGCTGCAAGGAGGTAGCAGCGTAGCTACAAGAAAAGGAAGATAAGGTATATCTTCAGTTTTCAAATATGGCTAAATGGTGTTAGCCAGAGGTGATAAAGAAGAATATGGTAATATATTTATTTGTGTCGAAGTTGTATGGTACGTCGTGAAGACGGAGTTCAGAAGCAGCATGAGGCTGCATTAGCACTGGAAGCCGCAGCTCTAGTATGGGGAAGAGCTCTGAAGTATGGTCTTGAATTGTGGGGTACAAGACAGTTAAGCGGCTCTGAGGAAGCTCAGGATACGGGGAAATTGGCATGAAGTTGCAGTAACCTGATGTGGAAGAAGAAAATGGGAGTGAAAGGCGGACAATGGTATGTGGAGAAGAAGTACGGGACAAATGGCCAATGGAACGCACCATCAAGGACATGGACAGGCAAGCAAGGTGGACGCAATTTTTTTATAAAGGCTAGTATAAGAAGAAGTGGAATATTAGGTTAATTTTTAAGTATAAATATAAAAAAAATTGATTCTCTTTTTATGTAAGAGATATTTTTTTGTTTTTAAACTATCCAATAAATTTTAAAAAAGAGCAAAAGATGAAATAGAAAAAAGTCACCTAATTAATAGTACATGTAAAACATAGTTAATTATTTTCTTTCCCACTGGTATATTAAATAAATCATTGAATTACTTTTTAATGGTTCAACGTTTTGCTGACGAGACAAGGCCAAGTTCACTTTTATTGTTACATACTGGTCAGTTTTAAATAACACAAACTTTTTTGCTTATTTAGCTGTTTGTGTAGTACATAAATGTCTAGTAAACTTAAAGATTAATAATAAAAAAAATACAATTTATGATTAACAATAATTAGGTCATTTTTTGTCTAAAAAATAATCTTACCGTTAAATCTATATTTATTTAAAGTACCTACTTAAAGAAAAGCTTAAAAAGGTTTTTAACAATTAAGATAAAATCTTATTTGAACTAATTATTTTAGCAAAAACGTCTCTAGAACTTTTTAAATAATTATTTTAGATAATTTATCCGGAAGAATTTTTAAAATTTCAAAAAAAAGAGTCATAATGTTAAATATAACCTAAATGAATTGTTTTTAGAAAAAAAACTATTTTTACATTTTTTCGTGCATTTTTTTGAAAAAAATTAATTGGAAAATACAAAAAAATTAATAAAACGTTAAGATTATTTACGATAAATATAATTTATATAATAAGTAACATAATGTTAGGTTTTAAATATTTGTAAGCTATATGGAACTATCGATTTTGGTAATATTGCTAATTTTTTTTAAAGGGTTTAAAGTAAATTTGGCTCATTTCTAATAGCGTTGTGGGTCCAACGCTTTCAGGGAAGGGGCATATGTGAACACCTAGTATAAAAAAGTATACATTTTGGGAATTTTAAAAATATACATTTTTGGGAAATTTAAATTTTAATTGGGTTACTTAACATTGGGAAATTTGGGACATAAAACAATACGTGAGGTGTCAAGGTTTAAAAAGTATAAATCAAACAATTTTCTAGGTTACTCTTATAATAATAAGACAAAAACATTAAACAAGTTGAGTCGCCTAGAAATGCAAAACAAATACTGGAAAATTTGATATTTAAAGAAGAGAGAAAGAAATTAAAGGGCATTGGTTTATCAGAGAAGAAAGAGTTAGTAAAGTCAAGTAAAAAGTTAAAGTTTGAGTTAAGCCCCGTACGGGCTATCCCTAGGGATATGCCCGTACCAAATTTAGTTAATCAAATAAGTTAAGTTGGTTTTAAATGCAAAGTTAGTTGTGATGGTCCACCGGTCTCATTGTCTCAATAGATAGTTCCATATGGTACATTTGCCCAGTGACGTAAAGTAAGCCTGTATATAAATTCCAAAATTTCAACGTCACAATAGAGTTGTAAATTATTAATTTATTGTGTTGAGAAAGTGGAGACCTGGGTGATATAAGCGAATAGAGCAACTGTTATGCTAAAAACGCTTTTTTAGTGTATGGTGAACGTGGGCGACAAATTTTAGCCGTTGATCTATTATGAGGTAGAGACTGGCACGTTAGCCTCTACACCAACGCCCGCCACATAAACCCTGTATAATATAAGTAGCGTTAGACGTCTCGGTTACCGATCTTTTAAAAGAAAAATGATGTCAATCGGTCCAGTAAAAGTATTTAACGAAGTGTCCCAAAATTAAGGCTGTGTGTTTTAAATATAAAGATAATATGGCAAAACCTAGTAAGCCCTCTTAATTTAAGAGCAGTAATTTGAAATCATTTAATTTAGTTTGTTGGAATACATCAAGCACAACCTCGTAAATTCTCTAAATTATTTGATCGATTCTCGATTGTAGGCACTATCTTCTGGCATTGTTGCTTGACAACCCATAGCCCCTATGTCAAATAGGGAAAGTCCTCCGCGTGAAATCTTCAGAATATTATCAATTTACTAATGAAAATCCTATTATTACCAGTTAAGTAATTTAATTTACGTTAGTTTAAAATACTAAACTAATTTAACAGCAAACAAGGCTAGGTGGTTTTACAGTTACGATTTATTTATGATTAAGGGGTTTGTTACTTTAAATCACAACTTTATCATGTATAGTGCATTTCAAATTCCAAGGCACTCCCTATAATTATATTCGCCCCTTATAAAAAAATCCTGAAACACGTCGATTTGATTTTTTTTTGGGGATAAATTTTGATGACAAAATTTACTTGTTTAGGGTAATCCCTCTCCCTCACAAACACAAACGATAAAAAGTTCAAATGAAAAAATTTAGGTGATGTCCTATCTTAAAGGGTTTTGAATTCTATTTTTTAAATAACCTATTCCTTTTTTAAATATCAAAACAAAATTTGGTACATAGGTATTAAGTATATTACCTACATGTGTATTATTTCATAAATTTGGATATTTTCTGTTTCCCTGGTTTAGCCTGAAACGACTCAAATTTTCTTGTTTTAAATGGGATTTTATTTATTTAATTAAAAAATGGTATTCCTTGTACAATAACACCCCATTTGCTACTTTTTAATATCTTATGCCTAAATATTTTTAAATTATATTTTTTAATGTAGGGTGCCATAAATGCTGTAACACGTTAAATTTTTGACAAAGTCGTTACGGCTAAATAGATAGATTGCATCTATTTTTTAATGACTCCTTACTGGAAAACTTTAAGTTCCAACGCATTAACGGCACTTAAGTTAAAAAAATAATAGGTTAGGTAAAGTGTCCAAAAGTAGCAAGTAGCAAGTGTTATTGTACTCGAAAGGACATTTTCTATTCAAATGAACAAAAATATACCAGGTGTCCCCTTTAAAATATGAAAGTTAAGGTCATTTTCGGCTTAACCTAAAGTAATATAAAACAATTAAATCCATAAAATAATACATATTTAGGTGGTATATCTATGCACAAAATCTTGTTTTAATATTTTAAAACTAAAAAAATTATAAGGCTAGGTACACCAAATACCTAGGTAACTATTGAACTGATTTTAAATAAGCTAGAACGGAAGCTTTCACCGCCTTGGTCAACTAAAGAATCTTGGTTCTTCGGTTTGGAACGCGTCAAATTAAAATTGTTTACCGACGTTTCGCCATCGATTGCACTTTATGGCGAAACGTCGGAAAACGATTTAAATTTGACGCGGTTTAAACCCAAGAACCAAGATTTCTACCTCTTTTAAAACAGGTAAGTTGGTTAAAAAGAAAATTTAAAATTCTTTTAGATAAGGTATCACTTCACCTCCTTTTCCATTTACACTTTTTGACATCTGTGTTTATGGGAAAAGGGTATGACCCTAAACACATAAACTTTGGCACAAAGATATGTTCTTCTAATAATAAAAATCGACGTGTCTTGAAATTTTTGTGTAAGTGTACAGGGTGGGCAATTAAGCAAGTACCGCGGCTGTATCTCGGGAACTATTTATCGTACGGTTTCCGAAAAAAAACCTTTGTTCAATATGACCAAAAAAAAAATATTTTTAAAATTTTTAATTCGACCGCTAGGGGGCGCAACGATAGCCACAAAATGGAAAAAACGGTTTTTCCCTAAAAATATTTTTTATTAACTTATGTCACCGTTAAGTTTATTATAATTTTTTAAAAATTATGAATTTTTGTATAAAGCATTTTTCTCTATATTGAGAAATAAAGAGTGAGGAAAGGGACGAATATTGATTGGAAAAAATTTTTAAGCAACTTCCATTTTACTTAACCAATTTTTTAAAACTTAGCTTTGTTTAAAAGAGCATTTCAAGATGCTTTTAAAAGTATTATTATTACCATTTTATTGTTGTTTCTGGTCTGTGGATGGCGGTTTTTAACAAAGCTAAAAATTTTTGGGTTTTTTAAAAAATGTTAGGTATATGGTTTATTTATTTCTTTAGGTTATACACAGAGCAAATAATAATCTTTTTTTTAGAGTTATGAATAAAAATGGATGTTAATTATTAAAAACCGTCGCTTCGCAGCAATTATTCCAAACTAATAGACAACTAATTTAAATCAGACGGAAGCACGTTTATGATATTTTTTATAAATGTCGGCAAAACTAGTTAATGATATAAAAAAAGTCACATGGCTCAAATTAAATAAAAACTTTGTTTTTTTACCATACTTATGGAAGAGAAGGAAAATATTTTTTGTAATAATTAGCTGCAATTATCTGCAACCTTCTATAAAATTTAATTTTTAGTTACGAGAGGTCCCGAAAACACCAGAAACAAAAAAATAATAATAAAAAAGCACTTAATTTACCGAAATTTGTTAGCTTATATGTTTTTGTTATTTAACTTAGTATTGGGTAATGTTGCTACGTAATTGTAAGTAACTAATAGGTTAAGCTAAATAACATAACACATAGGCAATGTGAGAAAAAGAGACAATCTAACTAAATCCCGGCATGTAAACATGCGTGACTAATTCCGCTGGTTTTGTTATTCTATTACTTGCCGATGTACCAAAACTGCTTGCTTAAGCAGTATAAAAAGTAACTTTTAAAGAATTGTTTCATTATGTTTACGGCTTTATTTTTTTATATATAAAATAGGCTTATAAATAAGTTGTTAAATTTTAACCGCAATCCTGTATATTTTTGTAAATTGTTTTCTATTTTTCAATTACTCTGTATAATAATATTACCGTATTGCTCTCTGCATATACAAAGCATGGTACCCTACTAAATTATGTATAATATCAAAACTATTTTAGTGCAATAAGACTGATACGATTTTTGTCCCGGAATCCCTATCTCTCAATGCACTGTGCGGCGTCATTACCAAAAAAGGGATTTTTCATGCTTGGTGCAACGATTACGTACCACTAGAAGCTTTCGCAGACCTGTATTCCAAAGACGGCGTAATGCTAGAACCGAAGAAAATGTAATCAACGAATTAGCATACACGGGATGGTATAGAAGAAAATGCCAAGATGCTGATCCTTAAGGGTGTTCATCCTTAAGCAATTTTAAGAACAAAATTTTAAATAAAGCTATGTTCTTTACTTCTTAAGTTTTGAGCTGCAGGGTATTATAAAAAGTTAAATTTTGTCGTTTTTTATAATACCTTTTATACTAATTCAGATATTTTGCAACAAAGATATTTTTGAAAACAAAAATAAAAATATATCAGTGTCGTCCATAAGGAGTTTGGAATTTTTTTAAGAAGAAAGTGTTACGCCACTGCATTTTTCTAAAATAAAAACAAAGTCTTTTTAATCTTTATTTGTTTGAAACAAATGTGATCTTCTGACTTCTTTTTATAATATTATAAGTATAGTCGTTTTGTTTATTAGTTGTTTAGGTTATACTAAAAAAGTTAATATTTTTAAAATTCTAATGTTGCAAACAAAGTTTGTCTCATAAAATTGGGGCCATGTTTGTTACTTTTTTGGTATCATAAACAGGTTTTGCCGACATTTATAAAGAATATATTAAAAGTGCTTCCAAGCCTGATTTAAATTAGTTGTCATAAGGTTGGGACTATTGCTGCGACGGTTTTTAGTAATTAACATTTATTTTTATGCATACCTCTTAAACAGACAATAATATTGATTGGCGGTTTTTACCATTTTTTATGTTTATTGACGCTCTATTGTATAACCTGACAAAAAAATATCAAAGCATTTAATTATTTTTTTAAATTACAAAATTTTGCAACTCTGTCAAGAAGCGCCATCTACAGACGAGAAACAACAACAAACTGGTAATATTAATAATTTAGTAAAAGCGCCCTAAAATGCCCTTTTAAACAGGACTAAGTTTATTAAAAATCGTCACCACTCTATATTTCGCAATATGGAGAAAAAATGTACCAAAATATTTTTTAATTTTTCCGAAATTGTAATAAACTTATTTGTGATAAAATCACAAAAAGCTTATAACGGCTTATATTATAAGTTAATGAAAGATATTTTTGAGAAAACCCGTTTTGTCCATTTTGTGGCAAACGTTATGCCCCCTAGCGATCGACTTAGAATTTTAAAAAAATAATTACTAGCAATTCTTGGCCATATTTACCAAATATTTTTTTTCGAAAGCCTTACGATAAACAGTTTTCGAGATACAGCCGCGGTACTCGCTCTTAATTGCCCACCCTGTGTAAATAATGGAATTATACGAGGTGACTCGTTTTAATTGCAATGCACTGTATTATATTGGGAAAAAAAATTGCCGGGAAATTATTTAGATTAAATAAAAGGTAAGTCAGATGAGTGATTTAAAAACAAAATGTTATAAACAAAATTACTAAAAAGCAGCAAGCTTTAATAAAATTGAAAAAATATTTTGTCTTAAGTAATATTCGACAAGACTACTTTACGAAAAAAGCAACCCAAACTTTAACCTTTAATTTGCATATAAACTTCAGTGGTTTTTTAAGTCTTTTACCTCATCAATGCCGGCATATAAAAATTTTAAATCGGATGACTAAACGTGTTTGCTTTGTTGTTGCTTTTTATGGTGGCCTATTATACCTTTGAATTTAGTTAAACGTGTAGGACTTTATTTCTTTCCAATTTCATAAATAAAATTTACAATAAAATAGCGAGCCGTCAGACTCGTAATTAAAAAAAATCATAAACGACATTACCAAAAAGCATAATTTTATAAATACCAAAAATAATATTTTTTGGTATTTATGTAATATCGGTATTTAAATTATACAGTAAAATTTTACGAATTTGTAAAAAATGTTTTGCCAAAAATTAGTTTTTAAAAATATTTTTCACCTAAATGATAGCTAACTTTATTATTATATTCCACAGGAAAATATTTTTTTGGACGCTTACTTTTTCCTATGCTTTCAATCTGATGATATTTGTCAGAGTTGATCAACAATACATAATATTGTAATATCATAGTTACGTACGGTACCAAGATCAAATAATTATACCGGGTGCCCACAAAACTACTAGCAAGCCTGTTATTTTTTTAAAAATTAAAACACAATTTTAAATTTTTGCTCGGATATATGGTTGGATAGGATGCATATTTCTAATCAGATTGTATGTTGCATATCTGGTTTAATTAAAAGTGCTGTCAACTTTGCAATTAAATTAAATGGAACACCCTATATATAGTGTGTCCACGGATGGACTTAACTATACCTGTAATTTCTTCAATTTTTAATATTTCAAAAAATGTATTCTTTAAAAAAAAAATGCCTTATCCAAAATACCTAAATCGGTAACTAGAATTGCTGTTGGAGATACAGGGTTGTTTAAAATCAATACAATAATTCTTCGAAAAATAAAAAAATATGAAAAATATATTTTTGAAACAACCTGTTTAAAAAGCAGAAATAACTAATTAAAAGTATTTAAATAAAAAAATTTTTTTATTGGTTTTGTGTTTTTAATTTATTAAAAGTTAACAAAAAATAAAAAAATAAGCCTTTAGCAAACCATTTTTGATAAGAAAATTAAATTAAAATGGCGGTTAAAATATTTTGATTTATTTTTTCAAGTAAGTTTTCATAATAACGGCTAAATAATTATTGATAAAAAAATACAGCATATTAAGAATGGTAAAAAGTATATCTACTCAAATTTTAGCCTAGTCGAACAATTTTTGTAAGGGATAAAAATTAAAAACCGATAAAACAGTTCTTTCTACTTTTTTCGAAAATTTTTGAGGTTAGAGTAAAAATGGTTATGACATAAGTTGTAGGTTTTTTAATGTAGAAAACTTTTACATTCAACATTTTTTAATAGGATTTATTTTTAAGCTTGAAATTGCAAAAAATTACCCTAAAAAGCACCCCCTTCACCCCCTAACGCATTATTTTGGTTCGAAAGTACTTTTTTAACAAAGTTATGATGCACTTAACAAAATTATACCAATAGTTTGCTGTAAGACAAAAAAATTATGACCTTTTCTACTGCTACTTCGCCTGAGCTATTTATGTATGGTTTACTTTCTTAATTAAGGATTTGTAAAGATAATATATTAACAGCCCGCTAAAAAATAAAAATAAATCCTCTAGATTCCAAACGGAGATAAAAAGGTAAGTCTGTATGACCTATGGAAAATATATTATTTTTAGATTCTATTATTGCGGTATACATATATGTAATGTTTTCGATGATACAGGGTGATATGTAAAAAACAGTTTTTAACGTTCCTTTGTTTAAAAGTGGATGAATTCAGATATACAAGGTGTCAAAAATTTATTCTGAGTGTAATTTTTAATAACCAGTTTTGTTAATATTTGATGTATTGTCACATTATTCGTAAAAGGAGGGGTTTTAAAAGGTAAGGAATTAGAATATGCTATGAATTTTGTAGTTAACTCTAGTGGGAGCCACCTGCGGCACAAATTATAAACGTAAAAAGTTTTCTTGCATCTAACTTTTAAATAAACATTCTTATTCTTCAACATATTTAACATAAGAAAAGTACACTTGAAAAAACTTAATTGAAGCAGCCGTTTTTAAGATATCTGAATTTCAAAAAAAGCAATTTCTGTGGTCTAAGGTATAAAGGGAATTTTAAAATAAGTTTTCTATTTTTAAAAGTGTCAATCTTTAGATAATTTTAAAAAGAAAAGTTTAAATAAACGTACATGGGTTCTTAATGGCTTAACTAAACGGGGCAATAAAGTTTTTAAAAATACGTTTTTTTACTACTCTACATCTCAAAAATTAATCCGGTATGGACATAATTTTATTGGAACTTTTCTTATTAAAATTACCTTAAGATTCACATTTTTAATTAGCAACTTATTCTAAAACGCCCTGTATAGCTTAAACCTGGTCATACAGGAATTGGTTTTTATATCTTAATATCTCAAATTCGGCTACTCAAATTAACTTTTACTATGTGTATTCCTGTATCTCTGAAACCATCCACTTTTGGACAAAGGTAAATTGGGTTAAATCATTATTTTATTATTTAAACCTCGGAAATTTGTGGTATCATTTTTCCGCACCTGTTAGAGAAACCCTGTATAAACAATATAGGTGTACTGGACTAAAAGTATTTTTAAACATAAATTACTAATGTAAATTGTTATTCTTTAAGGGTTGTTGGTAATCTATATTAATATATAAAGAGGTAAGGTTTGTAACTTTGTTTGTTTGTAGCCGCTTATCTTTGGAAGTACTAAAACCAGAGACAATAATGAGACGAGCAACTAAATGTAAATAAATTATCCGAGAGAGAGATAGCTGCTGAGCCTTCCTTGTCTGTCTTCAAGAAAGGTAAACGCAGATGGCGCGTGACTCGACTTTATCGTTTGCCCGACAAATTTAAATTATATAGCTGTCCCATTTGCCCTTAATATTAGGTACTTGTTTTTGTTTCCTATTATTATAAAATATTGGGGTTTAGTTCAATAATTACACACATCTAATTTAAAATGTCATTTATTTGGTTTTCATAAAGATTTTTTCTTACAGATAACCATGTCAATATTACCTTAAATTATCTGTTGAAAAGCAGCAAAATTAATATATACACTGTGATCACTAATAAAACTCAATATTTTAAGTCCAATTAAAGGTAAAAAATAACAAAATACACAATAAATCACAAAAAATGTGAATACACTGTCCAAACAAATCGGCCATTAAAAAATATCAAACACAAATATCGAATAACATTTCGGCATGAGTGCCTGAATCAGCGTTGTGAAGTTAAAAATATTCGATTCTTCGTATATAGTATAATCAGGTTTTAACCAAAGAAAGACATTAACGTTTACATGCAGAAATTGTAAACAACTTGGCAACCATGAAAAGGCGATGATTGCACCCTCTGCGATTACCTCCCATGATAAATGACAGATACATAGTTATAGGAACTTGCGTTAAACCAGAGAGAGATAAAACGTAATGGACAAATTTCCAGGACCAGTACAGTCTCATTCTTGTCTCTGACTGAAACTATCATAAAATTTATTTCATAATCAGAAAGCTACACCATTCATGAGTGTTATCGGCTATATTTTTCTATGATTAAAGAAAATTTTGAATCTTGGATAAACTATAACTTTGTAAGGTTAAGTTTATAAGTTTTGATTATTCCAGTGGTAGAATGCTTCGCCTATTACGCGGGGGCCCGAGTTCAATTTTTTGCGGAAGTAGGTTTCCTTTTTTATATAAAAATAGATAAGAATGAAAAGCAACAAACTGACTTATTTTTTAGTAGATTTTGTTTTATTTCATTTATTCTAATTACTAGATACTTTCTATAAAGTAAAGTCGCTTTTTGCGTCTGTGTGCAATTTGTATGTATGTATGCTTAAGTCTTTAAAACTACTCAACGAATTTTAATGCAATTTTTTTCATAAATGAAGTAATTCAAGAGAAAGGTTTTTATGTTTAATTAGTTCTGGTTCTGGTTAGATTTCTGGTAACTTCTAATTAAACAAATTTCAGAAAAAATATAATGAACGCACAACGATGTGGGCACGGGTCTGCTAGTTATAAATATAATTCTTTATTTTAGTAACTTTAAACATTTTTTCAACTATTTACGTTCGAATAGCACATGATTTAAGTAACCAAACTAATTACCTCATTAGCTTAACTTTTGTATTCATACCATTATTTATTGTTGCACTGCTTGGCATTTCAGTATCCCAAAATTTGAAATCCCTAAATAATGGCCCCTTAAATTTGTGCTTAAACCTGTGGAAAATCCTTTAGATAAGGACCACCTTATTATAAATAAAGATATATTAGCCATAGTAATGTAAGTTCATACTTGCAAAATTAAATTTATTTTTAAAAAGTTTTATTTTTTTCATGTTGTAAGTAATACATTTTGGCAATAAAGTTTATAAAAAGAAAATATTTACATAATATACCAGGTGTCCCTAGCCGTTGTTTATTCCTATAACTTTTAATTTTTAAAAGATTCAAATAAAATTTGGTATGTAGGTATGTCACAGAACTATGCATTGTTTTACATATTACGTTGTTTTTTTATTCCTGTTGAGCCGGAAACGACCCTAACTTTCTTATTTTATATGGAGTACCCAGCATATTATCACTTATTTAAATGGAAAATGATATTACGAGTACAGGGTGGCTCGAATTCGACGCTCATCATTGGGATTTCGGAAACCGTAAGAGATACAGGATCGGTTAAATGGAGGCAAAGTTGCGTAATTTGATGCTCAATAAAATGTCGTTTTGCGTTTTAAAAAATTCCGAGTTGTTCCGAAGATATTCGACAAAAAAACGGAATTTTCAATTTTGGTTTCTACTGTTTCCTGGCTATATTTGTTAAGATAACTCAAAATGAAAAACACGTTTTTATGGCCACTTTTTCTGCTCTATAATTCAGTGTGATTAAATATTAAATCTGACGTTTCGGCTTCTGGCGACCATCATCAACTTAATTTTTTAAATACGGACCTGATATTTTTTCAATTTAATTAAATCCTTTCATCACTCTTAAAACACTATATATCACCACTTTGATATTTGCCGACGTTTCGTACAGAAAATTCTATCACCAAAATATTACATATTTTTTTACCATAATACGGCTCTGAACTACATTTTTAGGTAAGAAGGTAAAAAAAGAATAAACTTATTACATATTCGTAATCTTTTTATTGCAACTCATTGATATCTAATAGCGGAAATTACTTTATTAACAGAAACTAACCAGCAGGTACGAATTCAAGGGAGAACTTCATTTAATGTATGGATTGGTATGTGGAGGAACAAAATTATTGGACCTTTCGTTTACGAAGGGACCTTAACTTCCTAACGATATCTAAATTTGATTAAAAATGATGTCTTAGACGCCCTAGATAACCAACCTTTGGCAGTATTTTAAGAAATATGGTGGCAGCAAGACGGAGCTCCTGCCCACAATGGAAGGGAAGTAGCTTAATTCCTTTACCATATATTTCCTAATAAATGGCCCGCTAGGAGCCCAGATCTTAGTCCCCTAGATTACTTCCTTTGGGGATATCTTAAGAACCGTTTATTTAAAAAGGCACCTCACGATCTTTAAGTACTACGACAAAATTTGTTAAGGGAAGTTGCTGCCATTCCTGAGAGAACAATTAATCGAGCTGTATTAAAAATACAAAGCAAAGCAAGAAAATGCATTGAGGCGAAAGGTTATCTCTTTGAACACCTATAATAAAGATTAAATTATGTTTATTTTTAATATGGGCATCAAGATAGTATTACAAATTGTTTATGTAAGCTGATTTGTTGTCTACCTTTTTGTATCTTATGTCTAATATTCATGAAATTTTCGGTTAATAAAGTAATTTCCGCTATTAGATATCAATGAGTAGCAATAAAAAGATTACGAATATGTAATAAGTTTATTCTTTTTTTACCTTCTTACCTAAAAATGTAGTTCAGGGCCGTATTATGGTAAAATAAATATGTAATATCCTGGTGATGGAATTTTCTGTACGAAACGTCGGCAAATATCAAAATGGCGATATATAGTGTTTTTAGAGTGATAAAAGGATTTAATTAAATTGAAAAAATATCAGGTCCGTATTTAAAAAATTAAGTTGATGATGGTCGCCAGAAGCCGAAACGTCAGATTCAATATTTAATCACACTGAATTATAGAGCAGAAAAAGTGGCCATGAAAACGTGTTTTTCATTTTGAGTTATCTTAACAAATATAGCCAGGAAACAATAGAAACCAAAATTGAAAATTCCGGTTTTTTCGAATATCTTCGGAAGTACTCGGAATTTTTAAAACGCAAAACGGCATTTTATTGAGCATCAAATTGCGCAACTTTGCCTCCATTTAACCGATCCTGTATCTCTTACGGTTTCCGAAATCCCAATGATGAGCGTCGAATTCGAGCCACCCTGTACAATGACACAATTGCCACTTTTTGACATCTAAAACTTAATTTTGCAGTGCGATAAAACAAGTTTTGGGTAAACTAGTCACGGAAAATAAACGTGACAATCTTTTGTTTTTATAGCCTATACAGAGCGGTCTAAACTTTGCAACAGTGTATTTATGATCTTATGGTAGGGGAGCCCAGGAGGGGATTTCGGGATTTACTACAGCGTGGCAGATTAATATACCGGAAGACACCTTGTACTCGGTTAAGTACCTCCACCAAATATTAGCCCCGAATACAGGGCCGATCATAAAAAACACAAATATATTCGTCATCCGAAACTGTCAAGTGCGTCAGATTATTGATATGTTTACATCTGACATTGATTGATGATAATTTATATTAGACGAAAATTCTGGCTATGTAAATGGTGAGTAATGTATTCTTTTTATTTTATTTTCTGTTTTTAACTTTTACACGTAATGTATTCAGCCATGGTTAAGTAGTTGTAGTAAAAAAAAATATATCCGATAAAAAAATTATGGTTTACATTAGCCAGAATTTCTATCACACATAAATATTATGCAATAAATGTGAGATGTAAACATACCAACATACCATATGCCAAACAATGTATATTCCACTAATCTGACAATTTGAGAGTGACGTAAAGGAAAGAGAGGGCTTAAAAAACATTTTGAGCGTGGGGATTTTTTATTTTAAAGAAAAATATTCAGGAATAACGAAAAATATATAATCCAATACGACCCGAAAGATTTCCACAAGCCGACATTATAATAGTATTTTTTGACATGTTAAAAACTCTATAGCCACTTTCCCCACCATGTTTAAAAACATTTGCCCGCAAACAACACATTTAAACATTTGGTGGTGTATTATTTTAATAATTATTCAGTTTAAACATGAGTTGCAATTGAGTCCAGACCAAAGAAAACAATATGCCACTGAGTGGTGAGGCAGTGGAGGGCATTTGTGCTGAATACATATATTTTACGTCAAAGAAATGGAAACAAAAACGTTGGTGGGTACGCGAACTCCTGCAAAACCGCATAGAGTATTTTCAAACTTACTTAGAGACCTAAAATTAAATAATGGAGCTAAAACCTTTTTTTACTGTATGATGTTCTAATGTTATACTTTTTTGCAAGTATTTCATGGGCATCCACTTTTTTATTACGGGTTTTATAGGATACATACTGAACTTCCCATTAGCTAAGTAGACGGTGTAGAAATCTGTGTTTATGCTGAAGCGGATTTGGGCGAGGATAGCAGCGCTGCTTGATCAAAGCAATCTTATATTACTGTACCATAAAGGTGATTGTCGAGCCGCGCTGCTAAGCTTGTTTCTCGCCGCTCCAGCATAAACATACCATAGTCTTGAATGAAAGAAAGGTTCTTTTTTGGTTTCATATTTTATTAGGCTATTTGTATACACAATACACACATTACATTATTAACCAAAACCACGACATTACAGGCGCCATTGATGACCCAATTATGTTAACATTTGCCACGAACGTGTCCAGACTTACTTGTTGGCGAGTATAAAAACACATGTTTTCTGTTCTGGCGGGAAACTTAAAACATTTGTTTAAATAATTTTGAACAAATGTTTTTAAACACATTTTAGCAGATTTAATACAGCTTTTATACAAATGTTTATGTTTGCGGGTAAATTCATGTAGGTCGGGACTAGGTTTTAGGTCAGTTTTTTAAATGAATCGTGGTAAGCTCACCATAATAGCATAAAAGTACTAACAATTTATAACCGTACAATTAATATTTTAGTTACCAGTATATCACAAAAATCCCTTTGACAGCTACAGCTAGCCTGATTGATAGAGAACTTAAGGGACTTGAAAACTAAATAGTAATTATTGGTTTTTACATTAGATATGGCTTATTTTTTTCAACTTTTATTAACCATTGTTAAACTTCTTAACTAACAGGGTAATTGTGTTGTAATAAATTATAGGTAAAAAAGTACCTCACCCTAGATCCATTTGAGAAAAACGACTTAAGACCCATTTTTGGTATGTAGGTATGTCACAGAACTAGGCATTGTTTTACATATTACGTTGTTTTTTTTAATTCTTGTTGAGCCGGAAACGACCCTAACTTTCTTATTTTATATGGAATACTCAGCATATTATCACTTATTTAAATGGAAAATGATATTACGAGTACAATGACACAATTGCCACTTTTTGACATCTAAAATTTAATTTTGCAGTGCGATAAAACAAGTTTTGGGTAAACTAGTCACGGAAAATAAACGTGACAATATTTTGTTTTTAGAGCCTATACAGAGCTGTCTAAACTTTGCAACAGTGTATTTATGATCTTATGGTAGGGGAGCCCAGTAGGGGATTTGGAGATTTACTACAGCGCGGCAGATTAATATACCGGAGGACACCTTGTACTCGGTTAAGTACCTTCACCAAATATGAGCCCCGTATACTAACCAGAACTAACAGGGTAATTGTGTTGTAATAAATTATGGGTAAAAAAGTACCTCACCCTAGATCCATTTGAGAAAAACGACTTAAGACCATAAATACGATTTTGCAAACTTTAGGCAACTCTGTAGTGCTATAAAAAACAAAAGATTGTCACATGCATTTTTCTACTACTACTTAATCCCAGTGCTGCCGTAACTTGAGTAAATTATACCTCTTCCCTAGCATCGTGCGCTATTCCCACGTCGCGCGTCGTTAAAATTATTTCCCTGCCAAGCGACGCGCAGACTTTACCGCACTATAGAAAAGGATAAAACACACACAAGTTGTGTGTGGTAGGGCAATAGAATACATGCTTTGCGACCAATCGCCACGCTGTGTGGATTCCGAGCGCAATGCTAGGGAAGGAGTAGGATATACCCACCTTTCGGCAGCTCTGCTTGATCCAAGACCTATTGTTTTAAAGTATTTATGGTAAACTGGATTAAAAAAAAAAAAAAAAAACAAAAATAGAGGTTAGATGTCAAAAACTAGCAATTGCAGTATCATTGTACTCACAATGTCATTTTTGTTAGACATGTAGGGTGGCTTTAAAAAGGTTCTGTTTTTAAATTTAAGTAAGCGCTTTTTGTTTTCAGAGCAAAATGTTTCCTATTTTTAGATTGTGCTCTGTCTGCATACTTTTGTACGAAAATTAAAAAAATATATTAATCTATAGCATTGTTCATAACAGCAAAGAGTAAAAATGTTTTGTTACCAATTTTTCTTTAAAAAATACATACCGCATGTATATTATATAAAAAAAAACTTCTTTGTGCCTCGCCCTGAACCATATTTAAGGGGTTCTCTTGATGAGGTAAATTATTACTTCAAACAGAGAAGGTAGCAATTCTTTACGGTTATTAGTTTTGGGAAATATAGACGACGTCTTTCATAAATTTTAGCCACTCTGTACATTTAAGATACAAATATTTTTGTGGAAATTTGTTTTCTTAGCAAACACGACTTTTAGGAAACCTAATATTTAAAAAGTATCTTATTTGTTAAGCGTTTTCAAAGACCCCCTGCTAATATTTTTTTTTTTTTTTTTAAGTAACATCATCTTTTATTTTAGTTCAACAGACTTTACTTATAGTGTAAGATCCGCATAGGAAGCGATCTTAAGCCATCTGTTTACGGGATACCAACTGTTTTATGTTAAAGATAGTACTTAAACAAAGGTATCGTCATAGGATTGGCTAAAAATTTAGAAATTTTTATAATTACCTTTAAACCGATTTAAATGAAACTTGGTAAAATTGTCTGATGTGATAAAGTGCCTGTAAAGCTCAGACTCGATTAAGTTTATTAGATCCAGTGACGTCTTAGTGGGCACTTCAACCAATGTTATTGAGAGATAAATGTACGCTACTGATTTTTCATGTATTTTTATTATTTTTTTCTCTGAAACCAAAACAACATATTTTTTGACATAGCACAACTTTGGTATTTTAAATGGAACAGACAGAAGATTATTTTAAACATTATTTTCAACTTTTTTGTTCTAAGAACTTTATAAGCGATTTTTTAGTTTTTCTAAATTAAAGTTATTTTAAAGGAAAGGAATTTTACTAAGGAGAAGAAGAAGAAGGCTCTACACCACTTAGGAAATGAGCATACATAGCGAGAATCGGGGAAGCTCCACCCGGCGGGTAACGCCGTCCACCGTCATAATTTCTAAACGCAACGTCCAATCGACCCGATATCACTTAATACAAACAATAAAGCCAAAATGCTAACTTAGCTGAATTGCGCTCTGCTAAGCCGCTTTTAATCTTTCAGCGGTCAAAAAACGTTCTTGATACAGTTTGACGTACTTTTTCTTTTGTTAAAACCTAAAGCTTACGACAATTTATAAACGCATCATTAATATATTTAAATGTAGGTAATTATTTGTATGTTATCATTATTAAAATAATATATCTTGTAAGGTTTTTAGAGAAAATTGCAATTTTAAAGAAAACAATACATTATCGAGTAAGACTTCCCAGGGAAAATTGCGCTGATGAAGGTGGCACCAAACCATAATTTGGCATTTAGCTGTATGTTTTAAAAAATGAATGTCTAGGATTTATAATAATTATAGGATATCAAGTTATATGGCTTAATTTATGTAAAAAATGTCCTATCTTATAGTAACATAACATAACTTTAATGAAGTGCAGCCTTGTCCGCCCTAGATGAGCGGCGTTATTTAACTAACGGGCATCTCTGCCCATTGGTAGGGTCTTAAAAACGTAAAGTTTTTTAGATTTGAACAATTAAGACTATTATTAATAGAAACCTTCATGTTACTAACCCTGCCCAATATTCAAATTTGCCTAGGTGGGCGGGGCTTTTTGACCTTCCCTACATACATTAATTCTTTACTTACATACAAGGTTAAGCTAACTCGTAAGAAAAAATACTGCTTAGGTATTTTACCAATAAATTTAAAAGCTTATTGCACTAAGCGGAATATTTACATTTTAAAATTTAACAAACAGATTATTGCAAGTGCGGTAGTAAGCAATAACATCTTTGCTATGAACAAATATCATATATTTACTTAAAGCTTAAAAACAAATTACAGGTACTAAAAAAGAGTTGCTAATCCATATTTATCTGACCTACTTAAATTATAAATGAATGCAACGTATCATGAAAACACGTAAATTTCATTGAGAAAACCTTTATAAAATACATCGTAATTTAAGGGTACGTGTTTGATATTTATAACATTTGCTACAAGTGCAGAAACCGTAGTGGTCAGCACAAGTAATGTTCCTCCTGGGACCTATATTCGTTTGCGTGCAATCGCTCGTCTAAACCATACCTTAATTTAGATAAGGATATATTATGTGTATAAACCTAAATTTTTAAATATAGTAGTGCTTTTAAAAATTTATATAAATTATTTTAAGGTGCACGTTGTTATTTACTGTTCGTCCAACCATTGAACCTCGATAAAAAAAAATGTGGACAAAAAGTGTGTTGGTTTTATCCTAATAGTTAATCTTTATTTATTTTACACTTTTTTTCAACAATTCATATTTAATTAAGGCATCTGTTTAAATCTTATTATTGTTGTTATTTTTATCCCTTACAGTTGTTTTATTTATCACATATTATATTATTTTCTTCAATGAGCTGAATATCATATGTACTATGGTTAAATATTTATATTCCTTCAACATCTTCCTAGACTTTCAATAGTTTGGCAACAATGCCTTTCTTCGAACAGAAAGACAACGATAGATTGGTGACAATTGAGACAAGCCCCAAAAGCATCGTAGAATGATATATAAGGATGTCCATGGCCCGGAATGTCTTCCCCGCCCTTCAAGCGTCGTCCCGCTTTTTCGGTGGGCTAACAGTAAAGAGTCCCCGTGGCAGTGCTTGATGTAAAACTAATAAATTAACCTAGTATAGCTGTGTTTTAAGTAAAAGAAAAAAGGGCGCACTCTAGATCTAATGGGACAATGTCTTCTGTAATCCATAGTAAGGGTTACTAGTTTAAGAGCTTCGATACTTAAAACGAAAATATTGAAAATAATAGAGGCGGATTTTAATTTCATACGCTAATAAAACGATTGGTCCATTGTTTTGTCAGGTTAATTTTAATTAAAAAAATTAAATCGAATGACTTTTTACAGATTTTTACAAGATTTTACATTTTCGAACTACTGAGTTTTTTTTTTCTTTGGAGCAAAAATGACTCGACCTTATTATTTATAATTGAGGTATTCAAAAGAGAGAAGTACCATGTAGTTTGTTCATGGATACTACACAAAAGCATTAAAAGTTAAAGATTTTTGTATAAACCGCGATGATAAATTTTGTCAGTAGACTCTGGTATGTGCTTAATGTACGTGGCAAGACCCTGAATCACATCAGCGCGCGCGCGCGACCCGTTTACATCCGCGAGTGGTACGTACACTGCGCCGTCTCCTGGTAACAGTCTGGCCCTCCGATTGGTCATAAGGGGACAAAGAATATATATATATATCGATCTTTTTGCAAGCGTCGGCATTATACAAAAAAGAACTAATGTGATTCGTTTCTTTAAAGGTACATTTAGATTTAAACCACGACCTGCAACGCAACCTCGTGGCGAACCACTACGATAGCCCTGTTAGATTTGTGTACAACGACTTGCAACCGTACATATCTGGACGTCGCGGAGGTCTGTCCACAGCTTGTTGGTAAATAAACATTAAAATAATTGATCCGCGACAATGAGGCGTTCGCTGCAACCTCCAATATATACGACTGCAGGTATACAAATCTAGACAAGTCTGTCGTAGTGGCTCGTGGTTTAAATATGGATGCACCTTGTGTTATTAATATATGGGTATTTTAAAAACATTTATTGTTACGAAGCAAAATTATTGAAAACTTGGCATTAAGAAAAAAAAAAGAGCTTAACATTTTTAGTTCGTGGTAGTAGTAGTGGTACTTATGACAAATTTTTAATTTAAATGACCTATATAATAATGAAATGCTCTGGTTAGTCAAATCATAGAAAACATAACACCCTGTATAAGCCGTAAATTTAATTTTTAAAACCATTTTATAAACATATATGTAAATACTTACATATTATGTATTTATATATTTTATTATTAAATAAAGTTTTATTTAAGTTTTTCTCAAAATATACCCGCATACATTAATTATATAGTATAAATTATAACAAAAACCTATTTTGTGGCATTGTACGAAAGAAGGTCATCTACTTAAAACTTGAATTCGTTTTTCCCCCAATTCCCCCACGCCACGGAAAGTAGGGGATGCATGGATCGATATTACATTCAAGAAATGAGATTCAATAGCTAACTAAAATTAAATATTTATGTATAATACTTTTGGTTTAATTTGACACATTATTTTCATATGTTACAATTTTTTTATAATAGGTAAAATCATAGAGTAAGGAAAATATAAGAGTTATCATGGAATAGCCGATTTAAGGACAGGTCATTCGAAAACTCCCAATATAATTTTATTCGTTTCTCGTTGAAATACCGCCAGTTAGTCATTTCAGTAAGCTTACGTGTCTCCATACCGCTAATGTTACACGAGGCGATTCTTCGACCGACGCATTTAAAGTGTAAACTGGAAAAATGACAAGCCTGCCGCCAGGCAGCGCTGAGCTTGCCGCAAAAGCGGTACGAAAATTTTAGCATGCCATGGTTTCTCTTATCCGTAGGTATGTTACTTTATGGTAAAATAAACTTTTTGTTAATGTCAAATACATCACAATTTGTCGGCAAACAATAAAACGTTGAAAGTTATAAATCCAGCGTTGAATTTAAGGGGTGGCCCGGGGGCACATTACCTCCCGGAGCAAAACATTCCCCCCTTGAAGAAATTTTTTTTTAAATTGTAAGTATGAATGTTATTTCCAAGTATACAATTTGTTATATACAGGGTGTCTATAAAAGGTATGTACAATAGGTTAGCACACATTTCTTGAGCCAAAATACAACAATCTTACCACATATACCTTGGTTAAAAGTTTATCGTTTGCAAGATACAGGCTGGCTAAGTTTTTGCTTTATTTTAGTTATTCTTAAATATATTTTTTATTATTAGGAACTTTTTTATGAAATTAGTGTTTCGTGGTGGAGAATTGAATACTGCTTATGGTTTTATCGTAAAATGTAGAGAGAGTCACCTGCAGTTCTTTGCTAATGTTTAAAATACCATAACTTAAAAAAATATATTAGTAATTATTACTACGGCAACCTTTTTGGGATATTCCAAATTAAATGTTTTATTCTACATAAAAAAAAATCTTTTATATTTATTTACGCCTTATTTAGGCCATTTTTTAAAAGGTGTGTACAAAATGCTACGACAAATCCTTTGCGCCACAATACAAGATCTAACACAAATTAACTAAGTTGTAAAGTCGATACTTTGCGAGATACATAGAGTCAAAGTAAAGAAATAAAATAGAAAATTTAAAACATTGTATCTTCTTAACGATCAACTTTTTAACTAAGGTAAATTGCATTAGATCGTTGTATTTTAACCCAAAGAATTTGCGGTAGCATTTTGCACAGACCTCTTAGAGACTGCTAGGTGGCCTAAATAAAGCGTAAAAAAATGCAATCGACATTTGTTTAAAATAACACGTTTTCTTTTAAATATCTCTAAAACAGAGTTGGTCGTAGTAAAATATGCCAAGTATACCTTTATTGTGCAAAAAATATTAGAACATGTTTTTTTACCATAAGCCATAACATACCAAGGCAAAGAAGAGTTATGCTATTTTAACTATAAGCAAAGCACTACAAGTGGCGTCATCTATATTTTACAACAAAAACGTAAGTAGTTTTGGATTTACCGGTCGTGGCCTTTCAAAAGCTGCTATATTGTCAAATTGTCGTGGCTTTAATTTTTTTTTAGTAGTTTTAATAAGCATTAGTTTGTTTCAAAAAGTATATATTTCTTTTCGCAGGAAAAATTTGTTCAAAAACCTGCTTGAATTTAAGGTACTGTGTAGCGTGTTGCGTTTGTTTTTAATTTTTTTTTGTCATGTAGTTTATGACTTTAACAAGATTTGCGATTTCTGTACATTTTTGCTTGTATAATCATGGTTATGGTATCATGGTTTAAAGTTGACATTGACATTAGTCAATAGCCTTTTTTATATATGTAAGATTACATTTTAGGGATTGCAAATTTGTGTTTAAATTATTTGTTTTTATAAAAGAAAAAATGGAAATTTTATTGTTTTATATTTATGTTCAGGTTTGTTAATTATAATAAATATTTGTATTAAATAATAGAAATGTGAATTCGACTAATTTTTATTTGATTTTTGATTTTGATTTTTTAAGGCATTTGAAAGTTAACATTATGGTTATATTAAATTTGTTTTTTTTCTTATGTTTTATGGAATTTTGTAATCAGAATATTGTTTTGCGTAGCGTGTGATTTAAAAATTGTATTGTTCAATGTTTTCGAAAAATGAAAATAATGATATTGCTTTTTTAGATTGTGTGTTGCAATTTTTAATACTGTTTGTTAGGTCTTTAAAAAATCTTACAATTTCGGATAAGTTAATGGCTTTTAGGCAATCTAGCAGTTCTTTCAGGTCACTAACCCGTTTTAGAGCTGTGTCTTCTTCGTCTATATTATTTGGGCGTCTCCTGGCGTCTAGTTCAGGGAAGGCTTCGTCATATTGTTCAATGTGTGAAGGGGTGGGTTGGAGCTTTCAGCTCGTAAAGTTGGGCCACCTGCACTGGCCGATGTCCATGGATTTTTCTTTGGCGGTGGTGCATCTACGTAATTCTTGATGTGCCGATTTTGGTATTCATGCATTTTATTTAGTTTGTATACATATACTGGACATTGTTCGTTATTAGATTTATGATCGCCGCCACAATTTGCACATTTCTGTGCGTCTTTTTGTGTGTAAGTATTAGTAAAATGATGTTCCGCACAATGTAGGCACCTGGGATTTCTGTGGCAGAAAGATGTGGCGTGCGCTCACGCCTGGCATCGTTTGCATTGTATGATAGGCCTAGGTGAATATTTTTTTCCTAGCGGATACCTACATTGTCCAGAACTTTAACTTTTTGTTCTAGAATTTTAAGGGTTGTTTCTGGTCCTGTTACAACCATATACAGCGGTCTGTAGTTGGTTTTTATTAGGAAGATTTTTTTGGCCGTTATTTGATATTCTGCGTAAAGCGCCTCTTTTATTTTCTCAATAGGAGGTTCGTGATCCAGTCCTTTTATGACAAAGGCATGTGTACGTTCCTCTGTTCTACTATAGGTGTGCTACTGATTTTATTGATTCCTTTCTAGCATTTCTTAGTTCTGTATGTAATTTTTCTGCGGATTCTCTACTAGGGACAGTACCTTGTAGAATAATTGGTGGCGGTTTCATTTCTTTCTTCTTTTTGTCGTTTGTAAAGTGTTTTGGGGAGGTTCATTTTCTCTCTGATGTTCTGTTTGGTTTGTGTTTTCTTGGTTTTCCTCCTTGTTTGCATTTCCGTGGTTTGTTTAAAGCGGTGAAAAACGGTTACTTGTAGGTATACTGTATCTTCTTGTCATTCTTGGTGCAAGATACTGGCTTGTACTTGCAGTATTTTCTTCCATTTCCATTTGTGGTGTTTCTGGTATTTGACTTTTGAAAATTGGTTCTCCTACTGCACCGGGTATTTTTTTTGGTATTATGAGTGTTTTGCCTTTCTTCTTGTAGTCATTTTTGGTTGCAAATGAAAAGGTTTGGTTTATATCAGTTGTAGGGGTGTTTCCTGTGCTGTAATTTAATTTAGATAATATGTCGCTTTCAGGGGTGAGTTCGCCAATAAAGGCTCTTCTTCTTGTTTTAACAGCGTGTTGTCTATATAGATGTTTTTGTGTTCCTTTTTCTTGTGTTTCTATGTTGTGTATTGCTTGAAAAAATTGTTGGCAGGCTGTGCATGTGTTTCGGGTTTGAAATAAAACTTGTATTACTGGTGGTCTCTGGAGTTCGGGGGTGTTATTTTAAGCCTTAGTTTGTTTTGATTTTCTCCAAAGGTTGCTTCAGGGCTCTCTTCATTGAAGTCTTCAACGCTGGATAGATCTAAGTCACTTTCACTATTTCTTTCTTCTTCAGTTATGCTCTTAGATATAAGGGTGTGTTTTCCCTGTGTGGTGGTAATAAGTTTATGTTTCTTTCTAATATGTGTGACGATGTTTTGAACCTTGGGCGGTTTGTCTTCAAATTCGAGGTATTTCTTGCACAGGTCACAGTTCATTTGTCAACAGCACTTCGACATAATGGGGTGACTTTAGCACTTCAACGTTCGGTTGCTGAATTTTTGTTTTCTTGGCCGAAATTTTATGTGGTTTTTCTTCAGTTTTTGATTTTTGTCCTCATTAGGGGTGGTTTGTGGGGGGCGGGTTGCTACCCCTGCTGTTGACATAAAGTTATGTCCCTAAGGAGCCACTTTGATGGTATTTCGTAAAGAAATTTTTTATTCGAAATTAAAGTAATAGTGAGTAAACTTAAACAGTTTTTTGTACAGAGTACAAAAAACGATGGAATGTGTGTAAAAACTCAGGTATCTGTATATCGCATGACCGACTTCACTGTTTCGATGTTCGATGGCTATATACTCATTCAAATATAGTGTTTTAAAAGTGAACTTAACGGTTAAGCAAGCATTTCATAACCTATGCGCTTTAGAAAAAATATTTTTAATTACATTTTGCCTAAAACTTTTAGCACGCAAACCTATGAATATACATATACGTTTTATTTTGTTTTTTTTTGTAGCATACTACAAACATTTTTAAAAGATTTTATTCTATGACACATTATAAAAATATGTAGAATAAGCGAAATGCATTTCCATGCAACGTTTTTCAAAATAATTTATTTAACATAATATAGTTTTAAATACTTATAGTATATTATATAAAAAAATAAACAATTTTTTATATTATTATTATTATTATTATTATTATTATTATTATTATTATTATTATTATTATTATTATTATTATTATTATTATATTTTAACCGGTAAATGACGAAAGTTATTCAAAGTCATTATGTTAGCAGTAGGTTATTAAGGTTTAGTATGCTAGTATTAAAAGTATTAAAAATTTTAATTTTTAACACATCATTGTTTCAAGAAACTGTTGCATGGAGATGCATTTTAGCCCATATAATACGATATATTTTTTGAATGCACTGGAAAATCATTTTTATTTTAATATACATTGTTATTTAGAAAAACTAAGTTTAGGCTGCCACGACTAAATAAAACACCCAGTATATCTATAATATTTGCAAAACGCTAGCGCTGGAGGTATTATACATCAATTAACTTTTTTAAAGCGCCTGGGTCATTAGATATTTAACCGTTACTTTACCTTTTTAAAACACTAACGACCAGTTTTACAATAATTATTGGTTAACACTAACCATAGGTTTGTTACCATAGAAACAACTTAATACTTAAACGTGATTGGTGTTGCCAAAATAGTTAACCCAAAAGTGATGGTAACCATATATTGTGAAACTGGGAATTAATTTGTTACTTTGTTGTCCAGTAACTTTACCAACAAACTTTAAGGGGTGATTCTATAATAAATCAAAAAAATCATTTTAACTTATGTCCTAAACGTATTAATTTGAAACAACAGAATGTTAAAAATTAAAATAGCATATTGTTCTTTTTATATTTAAAAAAAAAAATTGTTGGCGCCCCCTATTTTCATCAGAAGAAATTTTTTGTCATTAACCCGTGTCGTTTATGGGGGTTTAAGGTAGACATTTTTATAAAAAAATGGTTCGCCGCTGCCTTTCTTCTAATATATATTTTTTAAAAATTTATTTAAACTTTCTATTTACTTTGAAACAAATTTGATCTCATAACTTTTTGATTGATTCTTCTTCTCAAATTAAGGATGCAGTTTTTCCCAAAAACTCAAAGTTGCGACTGTCATTCCGATTTATAAGCAGGGTGATACTAACGTATATTCTAATTATCGAGGAATAAGCTTGATTCCTAGTATCTCTAAGGTTTTTGAAATGGCATTTAAGGATCAATTATTTAATTTTTTTAAAAGCAATAACTTACTTTTTGATGCACAACATGGTTTTGTGCCAAGTAAATTGAACTCATTCGTTCGCTGAACGTATTCGTTCCGGGAGCGTATAACCTTCATCTGTTTTTTTTAACGAACGAATAACCTTCACTTGTTTTTTAAAACAGGCGGTCATAAAACAGAAATCTGTATTACCATCTGACATCTGACAAAATTCAAAGTCATAACATAACCTAAAATTCCTTTAATGTGAAATTAAAGTTGAAAAAATCAGTTAACTAAGCTATTAAAAACAAAGTATACACTTTAATTGAAATACAAGAAGCAAATAAATAATTAACATTGTCCTCCGCAGCCAGAATAATCATTTGTAAGCAAAATAGTTTCTAAATCACATAACCTATAACCAAAAAGGGTTCGTGAAGCCGTCTCCTGCAGCTCCGTCGGCGCAAAAGCGAAAAAAGTGCGTGAAAGCGTTAGCCTGAAGCTCATTTGGAGTAAAATGAATATGTGAGTTGTCAAAATATAGATTGAAAAGAAAAACTATCAAAAATTACTTATTGCTTTGGAAAAGTAACTAACAAGTTATTGCATATAACTTTTTTACCATCTTCCATTTATACTTTCTAAAAGAAGGCCTTTATTGAGTGTTAGGTACTTGTACGGAATGTTAGATTAGGACAAAGACTGGAAATGGAGATTAGCAAACTACATTAAAATATCACTTAAGGTAAGTAAACTAAAGTAAACTCATACCTATTTAGAAAAAAACATTTATGGTAAATTTCTTTTTAGTTCAAAAAGGTAATATTTTAAAAAATATTTGTCTTATTTATGCAAATTGGGTAATCGTCTCGAAAGTTGGAGCAACCCCCATTTTGACCAAATTTGATATACAGGGGCACAGAACTAATAAAAAAGGGGCTGGTTATTTTTTTTTTTGCTGCTTAATTAAATAGTATGTTCTAATTTACTGTTATATTAAGAATTTTGTGCAAAAAGACGGGGGAATATAGTGAGAATAGGAATGTTTTTGATATTGGGCAAAATCATAGTTGCTCCCTTTCAAGAGAATTACTATAAATTGTCAGTACATATCGGTAATTATTATTAGTTGAAATAAATAGGTACCCAAAGATAGCAAAACACATTTGTTACTTGCATGATTTTAAACAAAGAGTACCTAAATTATCAAAACCTTTTATTGCTAGTTGTTTTCTTTTTTCATTTAATAATAATAATTTTATTTGTAGGACTCTAGAAGACTATGAATATCCCTTAGGACCATTCCAGAAGACAAAATTGCATAATAGTTCAAGAATCATATCAAATGATCGATAATAATCAAAATAATAATGCCCAACATGACTCACACATAAATTACCAAGCTTTTGTAATTTGTAAAAAATAATAAAAACAATCAATATTATTTTTTTGCCTTTATTTTAATTCTTAGGTTTACAATAAAAAAGTACATTAGAGTATATAAACGTTGTTTTTATAAACACTAAGTTTTTGTCCTGGAATATTTTTGCAGATAAGCTCTTGAAAATACTCCCAGTTTATATAAAATATATTTCCTAAATAATACACCAGCTTGAAAAACCAATTAAATCCAGACACTTTCTAGTGTTTTCCGTATAGTACAAATAATTTTACAATCTGGCAGTAACCTAAAAATAAAAAAATACAAATTTCAGGTTTAAATAAGCAAACGTAGGTTTTTCTCTAAACATTAATACGAGTTTAATGAGCATTATTTTAACTTTTAGCATTAGCAGGGTTAACTTAGGACATTGTAGAGTATATAAATTATAAAAGAAAGATTAAAAGCCATTAAGTAAAAGAGAATATTGCTCCTATGAAAAGATCATTGGTTTAGGTTAGGTTTAGTTACGTAAGGGTTTTCGAGCTGTGAACTGGTAAAAGGAAGAAGAGACACGAATACAAAAAGTAAAATTGAATATCTTTTTAAAGAAACTGGGACGGTATCTCATGGATAATTGAAATAATTTTATGAAAATATTAGTATACTTTTAATGCAAATTTTACTCACAGTTGCTTTTGTTCTTCCATTTAAAAGAGCAATGAAATAATACCTTTCCATATTCAAGTGCACTCATTTTAAAATTAACAATAGACAAGTTATTAATCAGTGTTTAGGCAAAATTTTATGGGGTATTTTTGTAGGACCTTCTTTGTCTGTTATCTAAACATGGTCTTAAGTTTTGATGCATTTCATGGGGTTCCTGGGTTAGTTGCCTTGTCATTAAAGGACTATATGTTTCTTGCAATCTCTTTTAGAAGCTAAAAATATCAAAATTTTTAAAGGGAAACAAATATAAATATAAGACATTTAAACTCACCTTTTTTCTACCTTACTTGATGCCTCATATTTAGACAAAGAAAACTATCACTAGGTAATAAACCAAAGCATTTTCAATACGTTGTTTACAGTGGAAAACATCATTTTCAACAAATTTAATATTTTTCATAAAACGGTAATAAAATTTTCTAACCTATATCTTTGGTGTATTGTGGGTTAGCTACCTACTGACTGATAGCCTAGTTTACACCGCAAAGATCTTTGGATTCTTTTAAATGAGTTTTAACTTTAGTAATAAAATCAAAATTGGGTATCAAACTTTACTATTTATGAGTTTGCATAGGATGAAAAGTATGCTTGACTTTGACAAATCTGTCATATTTTAAATTTTAATGCGGTGTTGTGCGCCAATTTGTGAAGTTGGCTATGCACGAACGAAGACCTTTTTGTTTTCATAAGAGCCTAGAGGAAATAAAGAAAAACTAATAAAACGCAAACAAAAAGGCGCTTATGAATAGTAAAGGCACCGACACAGCCCAGACAGACTTTCAGGTTAATACTGTTGATGCTCTTGATAACAAATTATGTGTGTAAGGTTTATTTCTTGATTTTAGTCGAGCATTTGATATGGTAAATCATCAACTGCTTCTGCATAAATTGTGTAGATATGGATTGCGAGGCAAATCTTATGATTATATGAGTTCATATCTTTCGGAACGCTATCAATCAGTCTCCGTAAATGGAGAAAGAAGTCAGCTGGCGTCCATAAAATTGGGGTTCCTCAAGGGTCCGTTCTCGGACCTTTGCTTTACGTTATTTTCGCTAATGATCTCATACAATACCTTAATAATGTTTCACAAGCTGTAAAAACCATATGTTATGTTATCGACATAAATGTCCTAATAGTTGAAAAAGATGTTCATATTTTAAAGACAACTACAGAGAATGTATATCAACGCGCTCTAAACTGGTCGGAAAAAAATAAACTATCTTTAAATACAAATAAAACTAAGGCTGTGGTTTTTCGTGCTCTAAACAGCCACAGTCCTCCTTAACACTATGTGAGAATAATCCGTCTGCTTCTGTTACCACTTCTAAAGACTGTTCACTTTTGGGTATTGTGTTTGATAGTAAGCTTCAGTGGCATAGTCAAATTAATACTATATGTACAAAACTACGCCGGAACTGTTACGCCCTGCGTTTCATGTCTTGTCATTGTAGCAGAGATATTCTCTTGAGTTTGTATTATACCAATATTCACTTCTTCATTCGGTATGGCATATTAAATTGGGGGCAAGTTCGGGGGTGCATCGTGTTTTTCTGATACAGAAGTACGCTGTAAGGATACTTGCAGGATTGACTGGGCGGGAGTCTTGTCGGGACGCCTTTCGAACCCTTGGCATATTGACTGTTGCGGGGTTTACATTTTCGAAATTTGTTCATATGTCGCTGGTTAGCGGCGTTTCAAGCCTCTCGCCCAAATCATGGCTATCATACGTTGTAACTATATTTTGTAACTTTTTTTATAATTATTGACGTGTTTTTCAGTTATTGTACTTTTTTTTTGTATGTACTTTTTAACTGAAAAATAAATGTATTGATTGATTGATTGATTGATTGATTGATAGTGAATTTTAAAATTAATTACTTATTACTTTTTATAAACCTTTTTGGTAAACAAGTACATAAAGAATTCAAAAACATAACCTTAAACTCACGGCTTAAAGCAATAACAAAATGTAAAAAATAAAAGAAATTACTTGTCGACATCTCTTGAAAATAGTTAACGACGCAAGGATTGAAACAGGTTAGCCCTTGTTAGAGAAAATGCTGCAAAAAATAATGACAAATGGTATACCAGTATGGTCAATATTTGAACCGAAATGGGGTAGACTTTGTCAGTGTTTCTTACAAGCAAAGACTACTCTAGTTCGGTCACCGTTCTGGCTGAACTGCAGGCGGATTCTTAACCGCTGTCTCGAGACGTAACGTAAAACTCGATTCCGATTCGATATCTCTCAAGTTCCATAACTAGGCAGTATCCTTATTAAAAGTCTTTATCCCATTAATTATTTACGTAAAAACAGATGAGAAAATAGGGCCGACAGGAAGGCACGCTTCTGGCTGCTCCGATGGTATCGGCAGCGTCGATCACCGTAGTTAAGCAGTGAAGTGCGGGCCCATAACTTGGATGGGTGACCGGGCCGTTGTCGGTTTTGGGCAACGGCATGCGGTGTTCTGTTATGGAATGAATGGTGTGTGAATGGGAAGGAATAGGGGTCAAGGTACAACAAGCCTTCTGGCTGCAGTGCACCACCTAGGGAAGCGGTCGTCGGACCTGAGTGGGATGACCCCGAAAGGGCAAAAAAGACCGATAGGTTTCAAAAGGAATATCAACAACTCGATACCGCGATATCGACCAAGTCATCACCTATCGAGAAGTTACGAATCCGGGCCTTGGTACATGTTTTGTAATTTAAATGTTCGTACACCCTCGATTTGTTTACTGCGCAAAGTCGTAAAAATCCGAAAAATGCTTCTAGCCGCTGCCGATCTAAATGTGGGTTATCTATAAGTAAGCCACTCAAATTTTAAAAAATGTTATCGTTTTCACCTTTATTACTTTGCCCACTAACTATTTTTTAAAAAAATAGCACAAACTGATAAACAAGGCTAGAAAACAATTTAATTTAAATTAGCCAAAAATTATCACTGATCTAGAACTGCGCAGCCAGGAAAACGACAGCACCCAAAAATGTAAACTTTAAAATCGTAATAGCAAAATTAAAAAAAAACAGTTTAAAGAGAGAAGCAATAACAATGTTTTAGACTATGAAGCATTGTTGAAACAATAAGACTAATGCATCTTAATTTTAAAATAATAATAAAAAAACTTTAACTTTCGTTATAAACTAAACACAAAATAAGAAAGAATTAACCTATTATAATAATTATGTGGCTTACAAAATAATCTGCATAGTTTTGTATCTCAGATCTTTGAAAGTATGTTTTTTAGGCGTACATCGTTAAACTTAAGATTTATTACCTGTTTTTAAAAGCATACAAAAAGTTTAATTTGGTCTCGGCAAAAATGTTTTAACCTAAAATAGTGAGATAATATTTTTTTAGTTTTATGCGATTAGTTAGATAGTTTAACGGATGTACAATGTACACTCTGCCAGTTTTAAAAATAAAATTTAAAACATTTATTTTAACGCAATATAAGGCAAATAGTTCCCCGAGGTGTTATTTAAAATGTGATTTACAGTTTAAAAAAACCTTCAAACATACATTATCGTATATTATATCATAAGAAAGAACATTTTGCTTGCAAAATATTTCAATTTTATGAAAGTCTGTTGCTTGACAATTTCGTGAATGACATTTACAACAAAACCACGAACTTTCAAGCAACTGGTCTTAATTAAATAACATGAACGAAATTACCAAAAACAACAAACTTTTTTTTTATCTTTGGACAATCCACGAAGGCTGAAAGCCTAAATACTAACGTACCGTGGGTGTCTTAAGCAAGGTAAGAGGAAGTTTGTTAACACGGGACTTAAAAACTTAAAGATTTGGGGGAGAAGGAAAGACCTCCGCTGGCAGTAGGTTCCACAGTCAAGAAACTCTAGGGATAAAAGAACGAACAAAATGGGAAGTTCGGGGCCCGTCCAGTTGGACCGTATAGGGATGCATACGTGCGGCACCACGAGTTTCTTTGTTGAAAGCTGCAAGAGAAAGGACTATACTGGATAATTCGTTGGAGCAGAAGCCGTAAAAGTATTTATAAAAGAGCGATAGATCTCCCACAGCTCGACGATGGGCAAAAGAAAGAAGTCTTTGAGTAAGTAAAGGATCATTAGTAAGACACACAGCTTTTCTTTGAATAGCATCAAGAATGCTAAGGATTGTAGGGGATGCCATTGCCCAGACATGAGAACAATTAAAAAATTAAGTGAGAAATATTTTGCCTAAAAATGTTACCTCGAATGGTATTCGACAAGACTATTTCATGAGAATTACAGGTTTTACACTTTAAAAGATTTCTTGCATGAAAGTTTTTTTGCTGCAATTTTTTGATCTGCACAAGCGCCATTTGAAACAGTTAAAAAAATAATGCTCGTGTGCAGATCAAAACGTTGCAGCAAGAAAAAATTGCTCGCAAGAAAACATTTAAACTCTAAAAACAGCTTAAGTGTTCAACCTTTATTTACATAAAATTCAACATTGGTTTTTAACCTTTTTACTTTCACCAACGATCTTTCACCTAAGTTTTATCGCTGAAATACCATTATGTTGGTTTTATCAAAGTAGAAGTAGGTAGGAATTTTTGCCAGTAGAAAACAACTTTATCATTTTGCAGGGTAAAACACTCTAGTAAAAAGTCTATTTAAAATTTTTAAAATTAGGTAATTTTTAGTTAAACCAGAATTAAAATAATGTTTAATAGTTTAGTTTAGTTTAGTTTTAATTTTGTTTCCATATTACTATTAAAAAAATGTTATATAGGAATCTCTAAAAGATGCGGAAAAATGCTAGTTAAAATTCCTGCGGCAAAAATATGACCTATGGTCCAATTTACCTTAGTTTAAAGTGGAATATTAGGAGACACAAAGTGTCGAAAATTAAATTAGGATTTAGATATTTATAAATAATTTAGGTAATAAGTCTATTGCCACCATATTTGATTAAAGAGGATTTGGGGAGTAAAAATTATAATCACCTGTGAATTTTATTGTAAACACTAGAGGGCGCCACTTGCCTCTATCCTGAACACATTAAAAAAATTCCAATTTTAAGCCACTGTGTAAATGAAAATGACTTTGCTGTTGACATGCGACTTAAATAAGGTATACCTTTTTGTAGAAAACAATTGAATAATTTAAGTAGCATAAGCAAAATATTTAATTTGTCACACTGTTGTATATTATACATTAAATAAAAAATCATTCTCTCATTTTGTATAATCTCGACTTACTAAACAGCATTTTTCTTGGAAAGCAATATGTGGGCTTCACACGTGTAAAGTAGCTTAACCAAGAAGTTGCTAAATCAAGTAACTAACCTACTGAATCTAGTACTGGCTCAAGCATATAAATGGAAATACATATTTTTTTAGTTAGGTACTTTATTTAATAATTAGCTTAAGCTACTTGATTGTGATGCAGGTTGATGTATTTTTTTTAAAGTAAAAATTCAAACGTAAAGTATAAACTTGCATAATTTTTACAGGGTGTCCCGAAAATACGTGTACAACGTTTACTGACAGACTCAGGACGTCAAAATAAGTTGATTTGTGTAAAGTAACCTACGTCCAAAATAACTAAGATAAAGGGTGTCAAAGTGTCAAATTTATTTCGTTTCTTTTTCTAAACAATTATGGCAATAGTAAACCTTGATTTCTAAAATTTGACAGTTTGATTTTTTATTTACAGGGAGACAATAATTCTTTTTTTTTTACATTTTATGTTGATCGTAAAGGGCTTTGCCTGCGGGACTTTGCGCACGTTTTCCATGTCACAAGTTTTTTTGCCGCTTAGTGTATGTACATTTTAAATTTTAAAAATGTTTTTTTTTATCTTTGGACAAACCACGAAGACTAAAAGCCTAAATACTAACGTGCCGTGGGTATTAAGCGAGGTAAGAAAGAGTTTGTTGACACAGGACTTAAATACTTGAAAATTTGTGGGGGAAGGAAAGACCTCCGCGGGCAGCAGGTTCCACACTCTAGAAACTCTAGGGATAAAAGAACGAACAAAGTGAGAAGCTCGGGGCCTGTCCAGATGGACAGTATAGGGATAAATACGCACGGAATTACGAGTTTCTCTGTTGGAAACCGTGAGTGGAGGAACTACACTGGACAATTCTTCAGAGCAGAAGCCATGGAAGTACCTATAAAAAGCGATAAATCCCCCACGGGCCGACGATGAGCAAGAAAGGGAAGCCTTTCTGTAAGTGAAGGATCATTAATGAGACGAATAGCTCTTCTTTGAATAGAACCCAGAATGCTTATGGTTGTGGGGGAAGCAATGCCACAGATATGAGAACAATACTCCAAGGGAGTTTGCTCTGTAAAACTTGGTCTCATAAGTAGGGGATGAGTATTTGGTAACTCTTTTCGCGACAAGGACCATGATTGTGTTTTGGATGCATTAAAGTGGACGAGATTTTTGGTGCCCCAATCCAATATCAAATTAAGATCCTGCGAAAGAGATATCTGCATCGCTCTGCGTTTGTTTCCAAATCAGGTTTAGTGATGGGTTTAGGAATCTGAAAACTGGAATGAAGGGTTCTATCGTCGGCGAAACTATAAATTAAATTAGTTGTGGATGAGAAAAGGTCGTTGATGTGAAGAAGAAACAATGTTGGTGCCAGAACTGAGCCCTGAGGCACTCCAGCATTAACTTGGTGAAAGCTTGAAGAATGGCCGTCCACAATAACTGATATACGTCGATCAGATAGATAACTAGAGAGCCAAGTACAGAGTTTAGTTTAAAGACCATAGGAGGGAAGTTTATTAAGAAGTGCGGCATGACAGACCTGGTCAAAAGCTTCGGATATATTAAGAGCAACGATTTGGGACTTACCTAAAAACTCAAGACTTATTCCAGCAGTGTGATACGAAGGAAAGAAAATCTGCTGTAGATCTTTTGTGGCGAAATCCATACTGCCTGTGGTGCAAAATTTTGTGTTTTTCTAAATACTTAAGAATTTGTGAAATAATTAATTTTTTCATTTATTTACAAAGAACTGAGAGAAATGAAATTGGTCTATAGTTAGATGGAAAAAATTTAGATCCTTTCTTGGAAATAGGTTAAACACGTGCAGCTTTCCAGCTCTCCGGAAAGATACCTGTATTGTAAGAAATTTGAAAGAGCCGAGTTAAGATTGGTGCAAATTCTGGAGCACATTTTTTTAAAACGACCGCTGGTATGCCATCCAGCCCAGACGATTTCTTGGTATTAAGGGAAGAAAGGATACGCTTAAAAATAATATCGGACATTTTATGAGAAACCGGGGTAACCGCTGGAATTGGATGATTTATAGGAGGGTCGAGGGTTGAACTG
This sequence comes from Listronotus bonariensis, assembly GCA_014170235.1. Lineage (NCBI taxonomy): Eukaryota > Metazoa > Arthropoda > Insecta > Coleoptera > Curculionidae > Listronotus > Listronotus bonariensis. The sequence continues at coordinate 862 of JACEGR010001373.1, read as the reverse complement.
GCAGCGAATTGTTTAGCAAATAGTTCTGCCCTTCCTTTAGCGGTAAAAATAATTTTATTTTCCAAAGTTAGTGATGGGAAAGAACTGGTACAAAAATTCCTACTTATCTTTCTCAAAGGACCAAAAAGATTTGCTTCCATTTGAGCAAGAAAAACTTTGTTTTTAATACGATTATCAAAGGAGTCTTTGGCTTTAGAAATTGTTTAATTGTAGTAGTTTCTTGCTTCAATGCTGGCCTGTCGATTTTCTGGACTAGGATCCTGTAGAAACTTCTTGTGAGCCTAAACTTTTTAAATTCTAGCTTTATCACAAGATTTGGAAAACCAGGGTTTGTTATTGAATTGTTTGGGGTTCTTGATGGTGTGTGGAATATAGGTTGCAATGCCCAATTGAATTGATTGCTTTTGCTTTTCAATCTCTTTTACATAAAATAGGTATACTGAAAAAGTCGCCCCGCTGTTTTCGAGATATTTGCGTTTAAATAATTCAGTGTTTAGTTGAAAAGCAAAATTTTGCAAAAGAAAAAAATTCCTTTAAATACACTTTTTAAATAGTTTCATGTATAAATAAGTTCAAAGCAGGGTTCAAATGCATTAAAATTTTATGCTTTTTCGTTTATGACAAATTTTTTTTTTTTTTTTTTTTTGAACTAAGCACTAAATCATTTAATCGCAAATATCTTGAAACCGTAGGTCTTGACGATACATTTTTTATTTAAAAGAGATGGAAAAAGCATTTTTTTACTTAATATGTACATACACCAAACCGCAAAGAAGTTGTGACATTGAAAACGTGCCCAAAGTCCCGCAGACAGCGCCCTTTACAATCTACACTATAATTTAAAATAAATTGTTTTCCCATA